>JAMLFY010000015.1:15987112-16126671 GCA_030441495.1 Dalbergia oliveri
TTACCAAGGTCCTTGTCCAGGTCGGCGATTGTCGGTGACCCCTCAAGCTATAGGGGAAGCCCTCCAAATTCCAGCCCCTCCTCAGATGATACCCCAGATGAATACCTCCAGCTTCTGCAAGAGGAGGTTAATATGGGTGATGTTCTCGTCGCATTGGACGTCCAAATGCTACCTGGGAATTTAATTTGAACTCGAAGGTCATTGGTTTAAAGAGTTCTCAACTCACTTTTGAATCTCGACTATGGATGAGGTTAGCCTATCTCATATTCTTCCTTGCGGACATACCAATCTTATCACTATGGAGCAGGCACTCCTTGTTTACCTGTTTGGTAAAGAGGCGGCACATTTATATTCCTGGTATCATCGGCATATGTCCTGGATGCACGAGGGAAAATCTTCCCAGGGACTCCCTTATCCCTGCATTAGTCACAAAAATAGCTTTTGCATCTCAGGTACCTATTTGCCTGGTGATGAGGTTGGCGCCTCTAGTCCTGTTGGAGTGAAGAAGCTATCTGACTCAAGAGTTCGCAGAAGTCAGGATAGTGGTCCTGGAGCCGACCCTGGTGCTGTCCTTCTGATCCTATGCAGGTTCTTGCTCACATTGATTCCATGCAGTTAGAGCTCCGACACATCACTGAGTCCATTCAGGCCTCCGAGGCGAGGATTATGCGGCGGATAGCCCGTATTGAGACGAGGATGCCGAGTATTGATGCCCCTCTCCGCCTACGCAGCCACATCCACCACCTCCCAGGACTGCCCACCCCAGCCCGCCCTGCTCCCTGCCAGGCGCTCTGCCCACGTGATGATCCTGATTCCGATTCTGGAGGACGATCCCGATGTGGAGCTTAGTGAGGATGCGGAGTCTGAGGAGGACTACTAGCACATTCCTGGTGGGCATGAGGGCAGTGCCTTTTTGTAAGTGGGGGAGGGTTCTTTTTTATTTTGCTGATTTCTATTTTCCTTTGTACTTTTTATTATGTTTTCCCCTTTTATCATGCATTGCATATTTGCATCTCTACAAACTTTGTGGGAATTGGTTAGTAGATGGTTGAACTACGTTAACACTTTTTGAAGTTTTTCCTATTTTGCTTTTCATGGTATGCTGGTCATTTTGATAGTCACATGAGCAATGCAATGAGTTATAACTTGTTTGATTGGTTAATCTATTACCTGTGAGCTTTTGGACTTTGATGTGATTATAACATTGTTATAATCACTAGTAATTATTGTGGTGTGTGCACCCACTCGGAATGAATTCTGGAACTTGCTTGATTCTTGGTTAAAGCTTTCTCTTGCATTGCTGGCATATTGATGATTGAGGCTTTTATTCTTTTCACCCACTTGGCCATACAGCCTACCCTACATGATCATATCTTTTGCTTACCCCATTTGAGTTGAATTTCCTATTTTTCTTGGTTAGCACAATTCAAGCCTAAGTGAAAAACAATGAGAAAATTCCCAACTCAGGACATGTGAAGGTTAGGTGCAAGTTGGTTGTGCTGAAATAAGTATGGGGAAACCATTGCCAAAAAAAAAAAAAGGAGAAGATGTGGATTGGTGGAAATTCCAGTTTTCCCTTCCTAAAACAATTGTAAAATAATAATAATAAGAGAAGGGGGAAGAGTGTCACTAATCCATCTTTGGAATAAACATTGAGCTCAATTCATTGAAATGATTTGAAAAAAAAGGGGGAGGAAAAAGAATTTGTAGGTTTTGGTTTCTCACTTAAATCCTGGTGTTGCACCTTGCTTTTGCAAGAACTGAGTTAGCCATTTCCCCTTATTTTCTTCCACCTATACCCAGGCCCAGTTATCACCTTGAAAAAGACCTCTTGAAATTTGATCAGCGTGTGCGTGAATTGTGGTGACTAGAAGAAAAGCAAGTTTTTGGAAGAAGTTCCCTGTTGAGTACTAGAGTGCATTTTGAAACATATACACTGGAGTGACGAGTGACACACTTACCTTGGGAGTTTAACTTTGTCATACTTGTTTAGCTCATTCTTGCCATTTGTGATCTAGACTTAGCTAGCAATTATCATTGATTTCTAGCTTTTATAATTGTGTTAGCTATAATGATACCATATCTAGCTAATTTCCCTAATTGAACAGCCCTTTGCATTTCATGTGTGTATTGCAGCATTATGCATCTTCAAGAGTAGCATCTCGTATTTCTACCCTTGTTTTTACTTTTAAGTTTCTTGCATGACGACATGCAATTGTTTAAGTGTGGGGAAGTTTGATGGGTTGCATTTTTGCACCCATTCTACTTCGTAACTCTGAACAATTTGCGTTTGATTTGTATTTAATTGATGCTTTTAAACATTGAGTTTGCATTTGGTCCTCAACATGCGTTAGTAAATGACTCTAGTTTTTAACATAATTTTTAGTGAATTTTTACATCTGAAAGTTCCCAATGTTTTTAATTTCTTGTTTGGGTTTTTATTATAGCAGGGACTTCTAACTTGGTACATTGAAGCAAGAGTTGAGGATTCAGCAACACTGCCGCCCAGGCGATGGAAGCATCGCCCAGGCGATGATCAGAAGGGGCAAGTCTGGAAGTCTTCAGAGGACCGCCCAGGCGGTCTCTATGACCGCCCAGGCGGTGGAAGAGTGTTGTATTTCGGAGACCGCCCAGGTGGTTAGGTGGACCGCCCAGGGCCAGAGTGTATGGGGCGTGAACTTAAGCCCGAGACAGCATTTTGAAGGGTCTTTTCTTCTCTTTAGGTTTTGGTTTGGAGGAGGGGACGGGAACTCACTCTCTCTCTTAGACTAGACTCTCACACTCACACTCTCTATCTCTCTCTCTCTAGATTAGGTTTTAGTATTATATTTCAGTGGAATTTCACATCAATTGGGTAATAAAAAGGGCTTTCCTCATCTTTGATTGGGAGACTCTTTCCATGGAGGAGTAATTCCCCTTGCCTTGCAGAGACAATGAAGATCAGAATTGTTCTTGAGGTTTTCAATTCTAAATGTCAGTTCATGGTTGTTTTTTTTTCACCCCTATTGCTTTCTCTTTTAAATTTTAATTGCGTTGATTAATGTGATTGAGGTTTTAAGAGTAGTTGATTGTGTATTCGTTTGTTTGCATAATTTGGATGCCTTTGGGATATTAGATCGATTGATTTGATTAATTCCAATTGGTAAGGGGTTGAATTAATTCCGTTAGAATTTGGACTACCGCAATTGATAACTAAATTAACATAGGATTATAAGGTCATGATTGTGGTCATTAGTTCTATTGTTAGTTGAATCCTTAACGGAAGTATGTTAGTATAATGTTAAGTAGAATTGCGTCGTCTTCTATACAAAAGTGTAGTTGACGTAGGCTGTCACCACCATGAATTTATCTATTTGAACCGATAGAACATCTCGATCTAAAGGAAGTCTTTGTGCAGGTAACTTTACATTACAATTCTTTCACTTTAAATTGCTAGTAACGATTCTCAAAACCCCACTTTTGTCAAAATCAATTACATTGTTTCCACGAGACGACTCGGATTACACTATAACTACATTTTTGGTGTATTTCGGTGATTGGAAAATTATTTTAATTTGTTGCGGCGGCGACACTCGTACCAGGCAGCAACTCCTACTACTGCTTCTGGAGGGAGGAAGGTAACAAATCCATCGAGCCAGCTCGTCAAGTGTGGCAAGACGGAATCGGGTTTAGCATGGGCAACTCATTGTGTCGGGTGGCTCCTCCATGAGAGATGTGACTCCCTTCATCAGTTGCATGATAGTAGCCTATCCATTGCTACCATCTCCCACCATGGGAATGGTGGGGAGAACCCCAAGAAAACTAAGTGGTTGAATCCTCGGAGGGGTCCACCATGGCTCAGCGGGGCGAGGTGGTGACTATGGCACTTAGTCAGGAAAATCACAAATGGCGACACGGAGGAGAGGTGTATTGACGGCTCCCACGCGGATGAGCATTCTCAAAGATAAGGTCATCCATAAATGGGGTGGCAATAGAGAATCTGGAGTGGTAATCGAGTGTCCAAAGGGGCGCTCCATGAAGACAAAGAGGCGGACAACACATCGACCGACAAAGTGATAAGTCTGGTGAGTACCATCAAAGTGAGCTCCTAGGTGGGAGCATCAACATAGATCACAAAGGTTACCATCTACCTTTGAAGACGAGATGGAAAGAAAGAAGAAGGGATGAGAAACTTATACAAGAATCTTAGTAGGGTTTTCGCCTCCTAACGTGTGTCATCATCTACGTCCTCAGGAACCTCGGGTTTCATTATGAAATTAGTGGGCACACATACTTAGTGTTCATTTATTAAGTTCTAAACACCATTCTCTGAGGCTCGTACATTTTAGCATCAGTCTTAATGCATGAATATAATATACTAAGTTATGAATGCATGGTGATGCTATAATCAAGATGTCATGGAATCATATTAAATGGGCATAACATAGAAAATGTAAAATTCTTCTAACATGATCCTTCATCATTATTCTTTTAGGTGACTTAAACTTCTTATTCTCTTTTCCTTGGGGGCCACCTTAATACTCTCCTTTTTTTAGAGTTCTAGGTTATGAGCTCATACTTAAACTAGTCATCACTAGTCTACACTTATCCTCTTGACAAGCTAGACTCCCAACTCCCAGAGTGTAGGATAGGGGACATACGATCACCTTTCATAACCATTAATTCCTGGAGTTTAAAAGGTCCTTATTGGATCACCTTAACCATAAATTCCTAAAGTCTAAAGAATCATTTTGTAACACCCTAATATTTAATCCAACACGCCTAGGACGTATTTAGATTAATTATTAGTTATTACTTCCCTTTAAAAGCTTATTTGTAAAACTACTTAGCGGAAAATACAGGTAAATTTTTTTTTTTGAAATACATAAAACAAAATGCGAGCGGTCAAGTACTACTTAAGCGAAACGTAAAGCGAAAGAGAAAATAAATCATGCAATACAAAGGCAATATAAACACCTCAATCATAGGAACAACCATCATAACATTAAATAACATAGTTTGGTACATCAACTGTAATATAAAGTCATACCCATGTAAGTGGGAGAGTTTGTAGTACAAGAAACAGAAATACAAGAAACATAAGCAGAAGGTACATAAACAGAAAACATAAAAGAACAAGTACATGGAAAGCCTCGAAAGATCAAACCCAAGCCATGGCTACCCCTCCCTCAAACTACTGATGATGCTGTCCTCATCCTTCGAAGGTATATACCTAATGAACTGTGCGACCTCCTCGGGTGTGTGCAAGCGGAAGGTGGACGGACATGACCTCCTCGACGTGGGCGCATCTTCGAGCATCGAGCTAGCCTCTCCTGCGTCACCGTACCCCGCTGTCCCGATGTCCATGAGAACTGGAGGGGCAAATCCCTCCGAAGAGATGGGTAGGGGAATCCTCAACGGATCGGTCTCCGACGCCTCAGGCAAGGAACATACTCGGGTAGTCATGCACTGCCGAAGCCAAAGGGCATGCACGATGAGTTTGCTAGTCACGAGGGTGAGTCCTCTCAAAGATCAAGTCGTCGCCAAAAGGTAAGGTAAGAGTAAAACGAAAGCCGGAGACTGGATGCGTGAACGGGCGTCCCATGTACGTAAAAATGAACGGTACAACGTCCCTCAAAATGATATGACTGATGATCTGATCGTAGTGCACCTCCCAACAGGCGTATCAATGAAGATCACGAATGACGTCATTGGTATCTGAAGACGTAACGGAAAGAGAAACAAGGAGAGAGGGTGAGAATCTTGCTAAAGAATCTCAGTAGGGAATCCTCCTATCCTAATGTCATCGTTAACGTCCCAGGAACCTTGGGTTTATTATGAAAAGGTTAAACATGCAAAGGTTTATTATGAGGTTTTGTAAAAGGTAATTATCCAAGGTCCGTGTCTTTTATGATGAATCTTAATGCATGTGTGCAACATAGCAAACATGAATATATGGCAATACTTTATGCAAACAACCAATAAAACATGTCATCAATAATTAATTCTCATATAAGTGGCATGTAATTTCTCATAATCAACCTTTCTCTTTCATAAGAAAGATTATTCACATCTTTTCTCATTCCTCAAACTTGTGACATCATGGTATTTTTAAAAAAAAGTAACCAACCCTTGATACTAGGCTATGAGCTCATACCTCAACTAGTCGTCACTAGTTCTTACTTATCCTCTTGATAAGCATATCATAATCATAAAAATAATCCCGACTCCCAAAGTACGGCAGGGGACCTAAGGATCACCCATCATGGGACTTTTTCCTTCTCCAAAACGCATCAACTAGTTAAGACCAGTGACTTTGTCCGCTTTGGAGGCTAATGTCGATGCCCTCATGGTTTTACCTTCTCCTCACGTAGCAGGAGAAGTACGTCTCCCGAAACACATCATCTGGTTAAGACCAGTGACATTGTCCGCTTCGGTATGGCTCCACGACCATACCCCCCATGGGTTTCCTTTCTCCTCACCGTAGCAGGAGAAATACGTTTCGGCATGTCACATATAAATTATTTCTGTCAAAAACTTTCTTAAGTCCCTCAAATTTGACGAAAATTTGGGGCATAATGACTTGCACTTTAATTTCCTCAAATTTGAGTCATGCCACATAACTCAAATAATGCATGTTGTTCTCATGCAATTCCTCAATCAAGTAAATCTCTCAATCACAGGAGCATACCCTCCTAGTTCATTTATATTTCGCATTTTCATGCATCTTAAGTATAGCATACCACATCACCACAACAACATGCCACAAATCCACATATAATCTCATATTCATGGTATTAGCACATTCACAATCATCACGAGTATACCCACTCAAGTCTCATTCTCACATCACACCTCCTATCTCATGGTGTTTATGCTTTGGCCCTTACGGGTCTTAAACTTGTGTTCAAATTATCCTATCTTTCATTATAGATCTCTATAACACCTAAGGGATCATTTCTTATAATTCCCTCTAACATTTATTCTCACTAATTCTTCCAAGTATCATTGCATAAACTAAGCAAGCTAGCATAATTCGATCCGGGTTCTAGAATCTATGTCTTAGACCCTTTCTAAGTTCGTCTTCGCCTAAGGCTCTATATTCAACTCCTAGGCATATTCACTAATTATGAACCATCTTCCTTAAGCTCAATTATGCCGAAACAGAATTTATTTTCTTGTGTCTAAGTGCTTTAAGATTCTTGTTCTAAATCCTTTTTATTTACTTATTACTTCCGAACTTCCAAAAATCGTTCCTCGCTTCACTCAAGCATGAACTTACGCATTTTAACTCCATAAAACAGAATTAATACAGTGGCCAAGCAACAAGATAGAAGCCAAGAGTGTGCATCACACATAATCACACAAATTCAGGTTATAAGTACATATAAGTTGCTAGTTTTTCTCTTGGGACAATTTCAGGAGGAAAAGGGTAGTTGGTTCGATTACATGAGCTTGGTAACGATTACCAAAGCCTGAATTTTATTCTAGGTTCAAAGAACAACTAGGTAATCGATTACATAGGATGGTAATCGATTACTTAGGGTTAAAAACTATTTCCTAAAATGAAGAACATCAAGGTAATCAATTACATGAACAGGTAATCGATTACATGAGTTAAAAATCCAATTCTGGGCATGATGAAATACCTCGGTAATCGATTACATTGTCTAGTAATCGATTACCAGAACCAAAAGTCCTTCAAATGACCACTTGGGATTACATAAGAATCGATACCAGAACCTCTGGAATTTGAGAAAACATGATTTTTGAAACATTCTAAGCTTTTTAAACACCTTAAGACCTCATAAAACGTATTTCTATTTCCTTGAACACATCCTCAAATTTTTACAAAATCAAAACCATCATTGTATTATGACAAAAATGCATCCACTTGACATGGTTTAAAATTTCCATTTTCTAAAACTTTATATATGATACTTGGGCAAGTCTTTGAGCTCTAGGATATTTAGGTGACGACATAACCATAAACATACTATGCAATTTATTTTACTCTTCATTATAAAGTAAAGTGAAAGCATAAAATAAATATGAGATGCAACCTCATACCTCATTATTATCTTTAAAGATTAAGTGATGACTTAAAATGTAAACATGAAATGCAAGTTTGGAAATTTAAACATGGTAATGCAAATTCATTTATTTATTCTTGAGAGCTTAGTGATGGCATCAAAGTAAACATGAGATGCAAGGCATAAACTTAAACATGAATGCAACTTATTTTATCTTAACTAGAGCTCTTACAAGACTTTAGAGAAACATCAATAGTCTTAACCCAACATGTATCTTAACAATAGAAAATGAGCTTTAGAGTTCTTAGCACCAAGTCTTCAAAGAAGTCTTTGGTTTTGAACTTCATCATCAAGCTCAAGAAAGTGGACTAAGACAAAAACACCAACACTTAATGAAACAAACATAAATAGAACTACTCATATTCTTTATTTTATTGCTCATGGGCTTCAATCTAGAGTAAACTCTTAGAACGCCGACCAACTTTAAGGTTGGCAAGGGTAAGCTTAGAGCTCTTTGAAAACATATGATTAATTTTCTTAACAAAACTTTTAGTGATCTACTCAACATTTTTATCAAACCTTGCATAATGAAAGGAATAAAAAAACTGAAATCTTGAGGAGGAAAAAGGAAAGGAAGAACCGAAATCATATATGGTCCAAGACCAAATTTTCAAGCTTTAGAGGTTTCTCACATGGCATCACAAGACCATTATCTTGAAATCTCATCATCAAGCCAAAGTTTTTCCTCATAAAAGGCTCCAAGGCCAAAAATGAAAAGAGGAAGAAGAGAAACTTTGAAGAACCAAGAGAAAACTAGAACTTTCCTTAAGGAAAGCAAGCAAAACTTGAAAAATAACCCCTACCTAAAGAAGTCTTTGAAGAGAGGAAGGAAAGCTTTGTTTCTTGAGAGGAAAAGAGAAGAAAATCTTCTTGAATCCTTGCTGAAAATTCGGCCAAAGGAGGAGAAAGGAAGAAGAGAAAATGTTTCTTAAGGCTTAAAGAAAGAAAGCTTTGAGTTGGCAAAGTGTGTAAAGGTTTTTGTGAGCTTTCATGCATGCATATTATTAGAGAGAATGGAAGCTCATGGATGGCCTAGAGGAGGAAGGGTGGCCGGTCACTTTGAGGAAGAAGGAGAGAAGAAATATCGCTTGATTGGCATGGGCTTAGGCATGGGCAAGCATGGGTGGAAGTATGGGTCATGGTATGGCTTGAAGTATGTCCTTTGAGTGAAGAGAAAATTCAACATGTGACATAATTTGGGGAGGAGATTTGGCCAACACATCAGCCAAGGGGAAGAGATTTTGCTCATGTAATTGTGGTTTAAGGATGTGTTTAGGTGTTTCTTTGATTAAGGTTTTGATTAGGAGTTTGTAAGAAGGTGTTTAGGTGAGGTAATGGCTAATTAAGGTTGTCAAGACTTGATTAGGAGTGGTCTTGCTAGATTAACAAATTAAAACCATTCTCTTAGTCAAATTAAGGTATGGGCACAATTCCTTAATTTAAGGAATTGAAGAGAGAAAACACTATTCAAGATTCCATGACTAGGAATCTTGAATCAAAGATGTAATTATAGTTTAACCAAGCAATCTTAGGTTCTAATTAACCCTAATAAATTATTTTGACTTAGATTAATTATCGAAATAAATTAATCTTCGATTGGAGCCTAATATTGCTTAGGTTTGCTTAATTACGTCATTAGGCTCGCTGGACACGTTTTAGGGCCAAAATGGTAATTTTGCACTAAAATTGCTCGGGACCTCCTGGCTCAACTGAACATCAAAAACCACTCATAAACATCATTCCAAACTTCCTGGAAAAGTTTCTGGGCTCAAACGACACCTTTACCCGCTTAGAACGCTGGAGGGTATTTTGGTCATTTTGAGTCGAAATTCGAAAAACGAGATTTTCACCTCAATATCAAACATTACAGATATAATCCCTTTCAAACATTGAGTTGACCCATTCAGAACTGCAGGTCGACTGTCCCCAAATTCCGTGAAAATGACCTTAGGGGCGTTTCGGTCATTTGTACTCAAAGAAAAAATCCTGGGCGTACAATTTCCATGTGTCTTATGTCACCTTAATATTAGCATGTTAATTAGAGATGCAATATGAGCATGTAATCATAATTTATCATAAAACATATGATGCTCATAATTTTCATGGATCATGCATCTTAATAAGTTAATCATAATCTTATCATGCCACAATATCATCATATCATTAACTCACATAAGCATGCATCACATCTTTTTGCATATATCAATAAGCATATTATCAATCATCATCTTGTAGCAATAAACATGCTCCTACCCAGGATGCCGAAAGTCAAGGACCGAATGCTAATATATATGCTATGTTTAACAGTTTAAATATACAACATACTAGGGATCATCATTCACATAATTCAAAACTTAAGCATGCATGATTGTCAATCCACATAATCTCGCTTAGAACACTCTTATTTGTATATTTGGGGTCATGGTAATCGATTATATGTCCTAGTAATCGATTACCAGAAATAAAAACTTGTTCCTAACACAAAGAACATCCTAGTAATCGATGATATAGGCTGGTAACGATTACCATAATCAAAGACTTGTCCGTTTTCAAAGAATCACTTTGGTAATCGATTACATAAGCTGGTAATCGATTACTAGAATCCAAAAACTTGTAAGGAGACATCCTGGTAATTGATTACCAAAATCCCTGAAACTTGAAAAACCAAAGTTTTATCACTTTTCAAGCTACTCTTTTATTCCAAGACCATTTTAAAACATCATTCTAACATTCCTTTAAAACAAAATCCATTCCAAAATCAACACTATATCATGGCCAAGAAATATATTCAAAGGAAATAGCCATGATCAAAATTCCCATTTTTAGATACAAGGGCAAGTCTTTGAGCTCTAGGGACTTAAGTAATGACAAGAATTGTAACATGCTATGCAATCTCATTTTTAGTCTTAGTTATTATGAGGTGATGGCTTGGAAACATAAATATGATGTGCAAGACTTGAAACATAAATATGGGAATGCAAGTTATTTTTAAGTCTTTAAAGTTAAGGTGATAACTTGAAATATAAACATGGAATGCAAGGGTTGAAATTTAAATATGGAAATGCAAGTCCATTTTTTTAGTCTTCAAGATTTAAGGTGATGACTTGGAAATAAACATGATATGCAAGACATTGAAACATAAACATGAGAAGCAAGAGCTTGAAATATAAACATGATACAAGTCCATTTTCATATCTTACTAGAGCTCATTTCAAGACTTTAAAGAATCAAACTCTCAACCTAATCAATCTTAAGAAAATAGAAATGAGCTTTAGAGTCCTTTAACACCATGGTTCTAAGAACTTCATCTCTTGGACTCACCATCAAGCTCAAAGAAAAACCAACAAAGACAACCAACAACAATCCGTTTTTCATACTCTTGTAAGACTAAAGAAAAGTTCAAGCCTTGAGCTTTAGAGGTCAAGCACATGGTAGTTTCACATCCATCTTCAAGATCCTCATCATCAAGCCATGGTCTCAAACATCAAAGAAAGACAAAAATACTTCAAAGGAACAAACAAGTATTCTACAACCATCATTCTTTAAAACTAAAAAAAAAATCAATCCTTAGGCTCTAGAGGTCAAGCACTTGATAGTTTCACAAGCAATATCAAGATCCTCATCATCACACCATGGTTTTTGACCAACAACCAATCAATGAATCCGAAAACAGAGAGAAGAAAAAGAAGAGGAACTTGCCCATCAAACCAATTATCAAATCCAAAAAAGGCACAAGCAAAAGGGGAAGAACTCAAAAAGAAATCCCTACCAAAGTTTTTTTCTTAGTTGAAAATGAGGAAGCTTGATCTTGTGTCTTGGAAAGGTTATGTGTTTGAGAGTTGATCTAAGGTGGGGGTGTGGTAGTTTGAGGTTGAGAGGAGTTTGAGAATGGAGGTGGAAGAGGAAGAATATGAGAGCCTTTAGTTAAGAGAAAAGAGGGGATTTTTGGCCAAAGATTGTAACAAAAAAGCAAATGGTAAAAGTGAAAGTTTCCTTGAGTGTGTTAGTGTTTATAAAAATTAAAATATGAGGGTAGATTTTGGGAGGAGGTGGCCACGACCTTCTTGGCCCATGGGAGGGAAAATTTTCATTTTTTCCAAGTGTGTTAGAGTATGGATTAGAGATAGATTTAATTAAGAAATGGGTTAGGAATTGATAATTGGGTGTTTAGGTTAGTAACCAAGTGTTTAAGGCTTTTCAAGACATGATTAAGGAGTGGTCTTGCTTAGTTAGTTTGAATTAACTTCAATTAGTTTGAAATTCAAACTCCAACACATTCCTTAATTTAGGGAATTGGAGAGAGAAAATACCATTTGGCTATGACATGATATAATGTCTTTGATTCAAGGAGGCAATTTGAACTTTTTTACACAAACTTAGGCCTTAATTAACCTCACATAAATAATTTGACTCAAAATTAATAGATAAAATTAATTTATCTTTAATTAGAGCCTAATATTGCCTATGTTTCCGTAATCATTTAATTAAGCTCATTTAGCATCCTTAGGGCAAAATCGTAAATTCACACAAGCACTCCTCAGGACCACCTGGACTTTCCAAATATCATGCAACACTTACAATTAACATTTCGGATTCTTGGGTGATGGCTGGGTTTAACCTTACTTAATCCCACGTTAAATTACCTCAAGGGTACTTTGGTAAATTCATGCACAGGAAAGATCAAAAAATTAAGATTTTCATCTCTAACACATCCATAACACATATAGTCCCCTTCAAACATTAACTAACCTCTTGAGAAAGCCTGACCCGCCCCTTTATTTCCGGAAAAGTGACCTCAGGGTATTTTGGTTATTTTTGCATATGGGAAAAATTGGGCGTACAACTTTGATCACTCAAAGCTTCTTCAAAGTATTTAGGCTCTATGGTGGAGATGAAAGCACAGGATGACATATTTCTAAGGGATGATCTGGTCCTCACACCCTTAGATTTAGGGCTAGTCTTATGAGGAGGAGGTTTCCTAACCTCTTTGATAGATTTTTTTCTCAAGAAACACTTTTTAGATGGGTGTCCCTTCTTATGATAGAAGGTACAAGAACTTTTGTTCTTTACTTTCTTAGATGAGATTGATTTTCCTTTCTCATCCATTTCCTCTTCATATCCCAATCTAGGTTTTTGAAAATATGGCCTCTGTCTTCCAAGCATAAGTTCAAGATTTTTTGAACCTTTTACCATCTTTTCAAGGTTAGATTTTAGAAGCTTTGAAGTTCTTTCTAATTCAGAAATAATTTTATGATTTTTCTCATTCTTTTCAAAGACTTCAACTTCAAAGGCATAGCTTTAGGCTTAAGACTTTGTCTTTTCCTTTTGTTTCTTCTATCTCAAGCCTTAGATTTTCAACTCAAATTTGACCATTTTAAGTTCTAAAACTACCTTCTAATGGTTCCTTTTCAGATTGAAAGAATGAAAGGAAATGATTTGAGAGTTTTCAAGCAACTCATTATATAAAGCAAGTAATGCATCATATGAAAGGTCGGTTCAAATGCTTTTACCTCAACTTCTTCTTCTAAAGCGTAATCAGCCATGAAACATAAATTTGCAACATCTTCCAACTCATCATGGCCTTCTAATCCATCCTTTTCTTCTTCAAAGTCACTCTAGGTGGCCAACATCCCTTTTTTCTTAGAGTGAAACTTATGTGGACCCTTGAGCTTTGGATATTTAGGTTTGAAATGTCCCTTCTCACCATAGTTGTAGCAAGTAATGCTTTCAAGCTTTCCCTTGCCTTTCTTATCTTTCCTAAGGTTGATGTCTCTTTTTCTCTTTGCTTTACCTCTCCAGGCTATGAACATCTTTCTTACTAGCATGGAGATCTCGTCTCCATCCTCATCCTCAATTTATTCATCAGATTCTTCCATTTCATCAAGATTTCAGCAATTTTTATTGCTTTAGTTTTGTTCGCTTCTGACCAGGCGACTTCAAGGCCATAGACTTGCTTTTCTTAATGGATTCAACATGCATTTCAAAGAGCACAACCTCATGGGTTTTAAGTGACCCAATGAGAGCGTCCAAGTCAAGATTTTGAAGGTCTTTGGCTTCAGTAATGCCTGTGACCTTAGGCACCATTTAGCAGGTAGACTTCCTAAAATTTTTCTAACCATTTCTGAGTTAGAATATCTTTTGCCTAGACCTTTTAGTTGATTTATGATGTACATAAACCTCGTTATCATGTTATCAATACTTTCTTGATCTGTCATTTTAAACATTTCATATTGATGAACCAGCATACTGATCTTAGTTTCTTTAACTTGATCAGTGCCTTCATGCAGCATATGTAATACCCCAAAATTTATTTCAAAAAAAATTATTTAGACAATATTAATCAGAATTTCATGAATTGGATAAAATTAGTCTTGATAAGAATGACTTAGTTTTAAAAAAGTGAATAGTGACCATGCAGGCCCACCTAAACCTTAGAATTGAGACTTGAGATGCTCAAGACTGAGAAAATATAGGATTTTGGTTAGGAACGATTAAAAATGAAGTTTTTAGACCTAAAATTTAATTTCGAGTAATATGTTTTCCAGGTACAGTATTTTGCCCACTCAGGAAATTATTGATGTGAGTTTCTTATAGCAGGTGAAACTCACAGTGCAAGTTAGACACCTCATGAAATAAGTGTATGGCTTAGAAGAAGCCACACCATTGCCTTTACAAATGGACTAATAAGATGATTACAAAATTTCAATATTTATCTCTAAGAAAAAAATTTCTATAATAGATATTTATGTATATGTTATCTTAAATGAATAAATCACAAACCTTATCATTTCTCTACCCCAAATTTCGGCTAGCAACCCCCATATTCATCCATCTTCATCTTCTTCCTCTAAAAACACAAGAACCCTAGTTAGAAATTTCAAATTTCACTCAAAAACCCCATAACCAAAGCATCAACTATCACTTACCTCTTGTAATTCCTAAATCAAACACTTGTAAAGAACCCTCACCTCACTTCACCAACAATTGTGGCTATTGTTCTTGTTGTCTAAGAAGAGGATTTGAGTAGGTTGAATCAAAGATTGGGTGTAAGAACTCTTGAAGAAAGCCAAGAACAAGAATTAAAGCTTACAAGAGCCAAGTAGGGATTTCTTTAACCTCTTTTCCTTCAAAATGATTCTGAAAATTTTGTGAATGGTTAAGTTTGAGATTTTTGTTTTAATGGCTGCTTATATTGATTTATTTAATTTGTTGGAGTGTTTGGATGTTGTTTGAAAAATCCTTTTCTCAAAAGAAATCCCAATTTAGTTTGAGTCATGCTGCTGGAAATCCCAATTTTAGTAAGCAGATGAAAAGTTTTGATTTTTCTCACTAATTTGAGACATGATCTTGAGCTACAATTTTTATATGATGAACCCAACATATGAAAGTGTTTCTAGAAATTTTCTTGGCTCATCTTAAGCACTTTTGCTAATTTTAAAAAATTGAAAATCATGAGGGTTAGGATTTTGCCTAACCAATCTAGCTTGTAGTACCGAATTTGTCTAATTTTGTCACCTTATCAAATGATCGAATTTTGAGCTGAAATTTTTATAGGATGTTCATGAAATCTTGAAGTCCAACCTCAAATTTTGTACGAATTTAGATGTTCATTTGATGGGGTAGAAAAGAGACTTCTGGCTGTTGGCTTAGGCTTGTAGTTTTTGACCTCCCAAATTGTTGAATTTTATTAATATATCTAGAGACCTTTTTATGCTTTGAAATTTTTACAGGTTCTCATTAATACATTGAAGTACTTTTGAAAAATAATTTTGCTTTCTTCCAATCTTATTTAGTAATTTAACCATAATTTTCTTGATGATTGAAATTCTAGCAGCATGAATTAGCTGAAAAGATGATGAAATGTTTATGATTTGATCTCATTTATGTTATGTGAACTTATTGATGATGTTAGGCACAAATAGATGTGAATACTTATTACAATTGCTTATATGTAAGAGCAAAACATGATATTATGTCTTATTAGGCCGAGAGTAAATCTGGTTAGTCAGGGAGTAAACCTGGCTACTCTTGAATTAAGTCAGGGAGCACCTGGTTAAGAATAGATAGGTGTGAATTGGAGAGAAAATCCAAGGACTACATATAGAAATGTGCTCAATCCTGAAAAGCGTCTATTACCATATAGTGGTCAAACCCACAATGATCAAGGGCCAAGACAAGTCGAAGTGGCAATTGTCCTAAGTAATACTTTATCTTATGTGCTAAGTGAATGATTTTAGCATCAATATTGAGGCCAATATATTTAAGTTGAAATTTAACTGTATATGCTTTATATAATGTATTATATATATTAAAGGATTGAGTACTAAAAGGAACCCACTTTGGTAGAATGATTTTGAACTTTAAAATGAACCTTTGATATGTATTATATGATCACATTTTCTTAATAAACCGAAGTGGCTGGACGATGACGATAACATGAATTTCAGTATATGTTTTGGCGATGCCTACTGAGAATTTTAGAATTCTCACTCCTATCTTTTGTGTTTCTATGTCGTTTCCAGATTTCTCAGGGAGATATGCAGCTACCACCATAGAAGAATCTAATATGTGGTAGCCAGATAGTTGAAGTCTCTTATTAATTTTATTTTGTTATGTGTATATGTTTGTAAGTATATAAATAGACATATATATATATATATATATATATATATATATATGTATATGAAAGCTCAGGTAGAGCCTTTTTGTATTTGGATTCATATTTAATGAATACTTTGTTTACTTTTTCACATGTTTCTATAAAATTACAAATTAGTTATGATACGAATAATCGAATATGCTATAGATATTTAAAAAAGGTCCGCTAATATATAAGTAACAACTCCTGAGTCTAATGTCATGGCTTAAGGATGGTGTTATACTTGGGATGGTGTTAGGCATATAACTTGTCCCATATCAACTTCGCCAAGTCACGAGCAATGATTTTGTCATATTCAGCCTTACTTAGTGCACACATGAATAGGTACTTAGCTTTGGAGTTCAACTAAACTCTGGCTTTGTGTTACTATATCTACCTGTAATGCCCCAATTTTTCCCGTGTACAAAAAACCAAAATGCCCCTATGGCTAAGTAACACCAAATTAAGTGCCGATTAAGCCTCGACTTCACCCAAAGGTTTAAAATGATGTTTTTAAGTAATGTTTAATATCAGGTTGAGCCTGGGTAGCCCCGGAGGTTTTTGCAAAAAATTATCATTTGCCGCCGCTAAGTGCATTTTGGGCCTAATGATACGATTAATGAAACCTAAGCAATATTATGCTCTAATTAAAGATTAGTAAATTTTAATTACTAATCTAGAGTCAAAATAATTAATTGAGGTTAATTAGAACCTAAGATTGCTTAGAGAAACTCAAAATCCTTTTCTTGATCGAAGACTTTATGTCACATTTTCATAAATAGTAAAATCCCTATTCCAATTTCCTTAAATCATGGAAATGGCCACATGATGAGATTCCTCCCTAATAAAGGTGGATTTGTATTAATCAAGCAAGAGCACTCTTTAATCTTGTCTTGAGCCACCTTAATTACTTATTTTCTCACCTAAAACACTAAATTACAACCCCTAATCCATGTCCTAACCAAATCAACTTTTAAACATACCCATAAACCAACATTAAAATGAGATTTTCTCCTCTCCATTTCTCCTAAACACAACCGGTGTCCTCCCTCCATTTTGTATCCATCACATGTTGAAATTCAATTAAAATATACTTGAAGAACCATACTTAGCCATACCTTGAGCCATGTCTTGAACCATACTTAGTCATACATTAAGCCATGCCTTGAACCATACCTAGCTATACCCAAAGCCATGCCATGCAAAGAGATATTTTTCTCTTCCTTGCCATGTCACCTCCCTTGTGTTTCATTTTCTATAAATAGGCATCAGAGAACCTGCAAAAAGACTTGCTCATACTTACAACTTCAAGTTTTCTTTCTTTAAGCTCAAAGAGTTCTTCTTTTCCTTCTTCTTCATTCTTCCAAGAGCCACCATCCTCCACCATTTCCTAAACCTCAAAACCACCACACAACCACCATAAATATTCCTTTAAACACATAATCTCTCCACTTCCAAGATCAAAAACCCAAGACAAACTTTCTTCCTTTTCTTTTCTTCTTGCTCGAAACCACTTTAGCACTAAGAAAGATTTGTTCTTCTCATCATATTTTCAAGACCAAGCCTTTCTCTTTTCAAAAGAAAAACATCTTTGGTAGGGAGTTGTTTTAAAGATTGCTATTCTTTTCTTTTGTTTCACTCTTGGTTTAAGATGTTGTAATGTTGATTCTTCCTTCCTCCACTACATTTTTGGTTCCTTATTCTCCTTTTCTTCCTTCTTTATTTTTGGGTCGGTGGCCTACATAATGAAGAAACCATGGCTTGATGATGAGGATATTAGGTGTTGGTTGCAAAACCATCATTTATTTGACCTCTAAAGCTTGAAGGTTTCACTTTTAAGATTTTTAGCAAAATATTATGTTAAATGGTAGTCTTGAGCCTAGGACTTAAAGAAATAAAAGAGTACATTCATATTTATATTCCAAGTCTTTGCATTGTATATTTATATTTAAGCCTTGCATTTTCATATCACCTAAATAATTAACTCGAAGCCTACCTATTTCAATCTTAAAGTTGATTGTTGATTTAAAGTGAAAACTCTAAGGGGCCTAGAGCACTAAAATAAAGAATTGAACTTGCATTCATGTTTACATTTCTTGTCTAGCATGTTTACTTTTCAAGTCATCACTTAAACTTAAAGATTAAAACAAGAGCTTGCATTTTCATATCACCTAAATAATTAACTCGAAGCCTACCTATTTCAACCTTAAAGTTGATTGTTGATTTAGAGTGAAAACTCTAAGGGGCTTAGAGCACTAAAATAAAGAATTGAACTTGCATTCATGTTTACATTTCTTGTCTAGCATATTTATATTTCAAGTCATCACCTAAACTTAAAGATTTAAAACTAGAGCTTGCATTCTCATATTTGAATTTAAAGCTTTGCGTAGCATACTTATGTTTTTCTTGCCATCACCTTATAATGCCAAGATTAAAAATGAAGCTTGCATTGCATGTTTAGAATTGTGATATCGCTTGATTAACCTTGTGCTCAAGACTCACCATTTCAACTCACTTGAGAATTTTGACTTATGGAAAATATGTCTTCTTAAATGTAGACATCCTTTTATTAAGCTCTCTAATTTTTGCTACTGATATAAGGTTACTTATTGTGTTGCCATAAGAATACGAATTAAAGTACTTATCCTGTAAATTGGTGTGATTTTCCCATGTGCTTGAGGAATTATGTGAAATTGAGGACTTACATGTTTAGTTATTTGATTTGAATGAATATGGCATGTTACAATTTCACTTGGAATATCTTAAAGTTGCATAGGTTCAAAAGAGCATGGGAAAAGTATATGATATGGTTATGGCTTTGCATCTTAACATAATATGCTAATATAAAAGTGACATAAAAATGTGTGTAAATGATCCTCTAGACTCCGAATTAAAGGTTGAGAGGTGATCCAATGAGGAAGTGATCCTTTGGACTCCCCAAATTAAAGGTTATGAAAGGTGATCATATTGTCCCCTATCCCACACTCCAAGAGTTGGGTGTTAACTTATCATAGGATAAGATTATGCTAGTGACGACTAGTGAGGTATGAGCTCATAACCTAGAACTCTCAAAAGGCGAGAGAAATAGGGTGGCCCTAAATGAGAGAAGAATTAATCTAAGTCATCTAAAAGATAACTAGAATAAAGTCATGTTATAATTGTTATGATCCATGAGTATTTTCTTTATGATTGAAATTAGTATATCATACCTTGCATTGCCATGCATTTCATGATAAAGTATGTTCCATTCATGACATCCAAGATGCATACTAAAATAAATGGGCCTCGGTAAATGGTACTTTAGAACTTTAAAATTGACCCTTATACATGTCCACCTTTTTACAAAGAAAACCGAGCTTCCGAGGACATAGATGATGACACCAAAATAAGAGCATACCTTACTAAGATTCTTTATCAAGCTTTTCACTCCCTCTATCTTTTCTTTCCATTGCGTCTTCAGAAGACAATGGCAGCCTTCGTGATTTACATTGACGCGTCGACATGGGAGCTTCATTTTGATGTTATACACCAGTCGTACCATTTTATGGGTCGTTGTTTCGTGCGCATGTTCGTATTTCTCGCTCGCCCATTTGCCTAGCCAGTTACCAACTTCGTTCTTGCTGACTTCGCCTTTCGCCGATGACCTACTTTTCGAGCCCACATGCCCCTAAGGAGATCGTATCCGTCGTACCCCCGATGCTGCCTCCGCCATCCAAGCCTACCTAGAACGTTTCCTACTCACCCCGACTCATTTGAGAGTGACCCCTTCGAGACAGACATCCCATCCATGGGTTCCTCCCCCACCGTACCCATGGAGATAGGTAGTGAGCATTCTGCGATGCAGCCACTTCGAGGAGGCAGGATGAGGATGATACCCCGTTGTGGAGCACATGCCCAACCCTCTCACCACTTGGCCACCCTGGCTGAATTGGCTCAGTGGATTAGGTATGTACCTCCTTTTGATGGGAGGAGTAGGAGCTGGGCTGCCTCTAGTGAACACACATATCGTACATGTTTAGGATAGCCTTCTTTTGCTTTTAGAGGTTATCTATTTTAGATGCACTATTGTAGATGGGAGATTTTGATGTATTTTCTTTATGTTTCTTCATGTTATGCACGAATGATTGTATTAATGCTAATACTTGTCTGATACCTATTTATATGTCTAACCTTGATGTTGTTTCATTTATGGTTTTATGTTTCAGTTGATATGTCATGATTTCCTCTATTGATTATTTCAAGGCAACGATGTAGTTTACTTTATGCGTGCGTGTGACTAACGTTTTGTTTTTCAAAGAAAAATTGTACCCATATTTTCTTAAGTATTTTCTAAAACTAAAGTTAAGAACTAAGATAAAAGAATAATAACCAATAATAAACTTGAATACATCCTAGGTGTATTGGATTAAATATTAGGGTGTTACATTTTTTGTAATATCCACTACTACTTTATGGATTGATGACTGCCCCACAAACCAACACAGGTTTTTTTAGCGTGCTTTGTCCTCACTCACACTCTTCCTGAAACTTCCCAGGAGGTCACCCATCCCAAAATTACCCCAAGTTAAGCACGCTTAATTGTGGAGTTCTTCGTGATGAGCTACCGAAAGAAAGATGCATCTTTGTGGCATAGGTAGTACCAATCAATTCATATAAGCCCCCCTTAACTATATAGTCCCATACCTATACAGGCTCAGGATTCCTCTCATTCGGTGTGTAATCGATTCATTCATGTACCCCTCCGCTTGGAGGCAAAAGCCACTCCTTATCCATGTTTTCTCGCACCGCGATCACTCCTTGCCTTTCCCTGGCGTTACATGTCCACTAGCTTCTCTTGGTCGTCCCGAACCACACCATACTGGGAGAGATGCAGGCTCTACTATTTGTAAAATCCCTGCGCTTTATGGATTGACGATTGTCCCTACAAACCAACACCGGTCTTTTCAGCGTGCTCTATCCTCACTCACATGCTTCCTAAGAAAACTTCCTAGGAGGTCACCCATTCCAAAATTACCCCAAGTCAAGCACACTTAACTGGAGTTCTTCGTGATGGGCTACCGAAAGAAATATGCATCTTTGTGGCATAGGTATTACCAATCAATTCATGTAAGCCCTCCTTAACTGTATAGTCCCATACCTATACAGACTCAGGATCCTCTCATTCAACTGTGTAATCGGTTCATTCATGTACCCCTCCGCTTGGAGGCAAGAGTCGCTCCTTGTCTGTGCCTTCTCGCATCGTGATCACCCCCGCCTCGTCCCGGGCGTTACAACCTGCTCTGGGGACTTCTCCTAATGTTGAGGGTGCATCATTTGTTCCAGGAACTTCTTCCATTAGAAGATAGTCACCTTCCTATATGATCTTCTACAAGTCAAGACTTGTGAATTTAATGAACAACTCCATCCTGTCTCTCTAATAGGCATAGTCCTCACCATCAAAGAATGGTGATCTGTTGACAAAGTGTCCTTCTGCAATATGGATATTTTGTACCATTTAACCATAGGATCTTTGTCCTCTCCAGTCATTTGAATGTTCAACCCCTTAGGGGCCTAGCCTGATACCACTTGTAGGTAGAAAAGCGCACAAGAAGGAAGGGTTAAATCATGCTTCACTTTTTATCACCTTCTTTGATTCTGAAAACTTTAAACAAAACACTATCAAGTGTTAAACTTGAAGTGCAATAAAAATAGTGTTAGATACTTCAAAAAAGTTACTTTTTGAGCTCAGGTTTAAAACAAGTAGATCACGTAATAAATGGTTTTCAGAAGCGGGCTACAATAAACATACAAGAATACGTGAAAGAGAGATAAAGGAGAAGAAGATACTGCACATGGATTTTTATACTTGGTTCACAACCTTACATCCAATTCTCAACAACCTTGAGTTCCACTAAAACCTTTCTTAACCCAAAAAAAGGAAACAGGATAGTCTTTTTAGTAGCCTTCCCAATCTCTTACCTATGACTAGTAGCAACCTCTACTGTCACAACCCAAATAGTTTTTCACTAGCCTCTCCAAGCTAAACTCGTGACCAGCAAGTACACTCTACTATCATAATCTGAGTGGTCTTTGACCTCTCCAAGCTAAACCAAGTAGTTTTTCACTAGCCTCTCCAAGCTAAACCATGACCAACATAACACTCTACTGCGCGTTGCAAGTAGTTTTTACTTAGCCCTCTAAGCTACCTAACACTGATCACTACTAGATCAAGGATACAAAGGTTAGTGTTTGGGTTTGCCACTCAAACTTGTAACGACCGATTTTCCCGTGTGAATGACCGAAATGCCCTGAGGTCATTTTACCCGGAAAATGAGGATCGCCCCGGCCATCCTCGAGGGATGTTTTTGTGATGATAGGGGATTGTGTATGTTATGTGTGGTAATAGAGCAGAAGAATCTCATTTTGAGTTCCGACGCGTGAAATTACCAAAATGCCCCTGGCGTTTAACCTCGTTACGTGTGGTTGAACCCCAACTTCACCAAAAGGTTTTAAATGATGTTTTTAAGTAATGTTTTATGTCGGATAAGCCCGGGTGGCCCCGGAAGTTTTAGTGAAAAATTACCGTTTTACCCCTAGCTAAGTGCATTCTGGCCGAATGACACGATTAGCGAAACCCAAACAATATTAGGCTCTAATTAAAGATTAGTAAATTCTAATTACTAATCTAGAGTCAAAATAGTTAATCAAGGTTGATTAGGACCTAAGATTGCTTAGAGAAGCTCAAAATCATATTCTTGAATTTAAGACATTATGTCACATTTTCATGAATAGTGTTTCTCTCTCCAATTCCTTAAATCATGGAATTGTGTCTATGATTTGATTTGACTAAAGTATGGTTTTAATTCTCTAATTTAGTATGACCATTCCTTAATCAAGTCTTGAACCACCTTAATTAGCCATTTTATCACCTAAACACTTGCTCACAAATGCCTAATCAAAAGCCTAATCAAAGACACACCTAAACACATCCTTAAACCACAATTACATGAGCAAATCATCCTTTTTCCCCCTTGGCTGAAATGTTGGCTGAATTCATGCTCTCCATTTGTGCACTCCAAGCCCATACCTTGCCCATGCTTTGCCCATACCTTGCCCATACTTTCCACCATACCTCACCATGCCTCCATAAAGCAATTTCTCTCACCTCATGGAACATGAGGCCAAGCCTTCCTCCCAAATCAGCCACAAGGTCTCATTCCCTCTATAAATACCATGCTTGGATGAGCTTGGTTGCATTTTGTTCATTTGCCAAGATTAGCTTCAAAGAGTAATCTTGAGTTCTTTCTTTTCCTCTCAAGACTCAAGAGTTCCTTTCCTTTTCTTCATCTCTTCAAGATCACAAAGAAAACACCTCATCTTCTTTTCCTCCTTGCCTTGGCCAAAAATCATCAAGCATCAAGGAAGGAGTTGTTCTTCTCAACTTGCTTCAAGAACCAAGCTTTCCTCTTCACCACTAAGTAGGGAGTTTTCTTTCAAGTTCTTTCTTTTCCTTACATGTTCGGCCTTCAAGGCCATTGATGATGTTTCATGATAGCTTGATGATGAGAGTTCTAGATGATGACTTTGAGTTCATCACAATGAAACCTCTAAAGCTTGAAACTTGGTCTTGGACCATAAATGATTTCAGTTTCCTTTCCTTTCCTTGTTCAAGCTTTCAGTTCTTCTTTCCTTTTCCCCTTAATGGTTTCGGTTTCCATTTCCTTTTGTTATAAAAAGTTTGATATAAATGTGAAGTAGATCACTAAAAGTTGTTTGAAGAACTTAATCACATGTTTTCAAAAAGCTCTAAGCTTACCCTTGCCAACCTTAAAGTTGGTCGGCCATTCTAGAATCCGCGCTAGATTGAAGCCTATGAGCAATAAAATAAAGAATATGAAGTAGTTTCCTTTATGTTTGCTTTTATAAGTGTTGAGATTTATTTCTTAGTTATGTTACAATGTTGGTTTTAATTGTGGAAATATGATAATGATTTCAAAGAGTTTTTAGAAAGGTGTGATAAAGTGTTTTTGGAAAGGAAGGATACTTGAAAATGTGTTAGAAAGTTTAGTTTTTCAAAAAGGGATTCTGGTAATCGATTACTGGGCTATGTAATCGATTACCAGGAAGCAATTTATGAGTTCTGGGTTATAGTAATCGATTACCAAGATGTGTAATCGATTACCAAGGTGTTTTCCGTACCCAGAACCAGTTCAGACTCATGTAATCGATTACCAGTTAGTGTAATCGATTACCATGATGTTCTTCTTTTCCAGAAACAAGTTTTGTCTTGGTAATCGATTACCAGCACCTGTAATCGATTATCAGGACCTAAATGTGCCAAAAATGAGTGTTTTGATTTTAATGGGATGAACCTATGATATGGATGTTTATGTGATGTTGCCTTTTCACATGATTACTTAATGGAAATGTACATGATATGATGAAATGAAATTATGATGAGAATGCCTATGAGTATTGAAGTCTTACTTGATTATTTACTTGAAATTTATATGACGTGATGAATGTTACTTGAAATGTTATAACGTTGCATATGAGAAAAGTATATGGTATGTTTCAAGATGATTCCATGCTCATGTTGCATAAATGATATGTTATATGATGTATTATGATTGTAGGCTCATGTTGCATCCATACAAAATATGTTAATGAGGAAATGATCCCATTATGACTTCCCGAGTTAAGGGTTGTACGGGGTGATCCAAGAAAAGAGATATGTTAATGTAAAGGTTATATGCCGAGACGCATTTCTCCTGCTAGTGAGGAGAAAGGAAACCCGTGGGGTATGGACGTCGAGCCATACCGAAGTGGACAAAGTCATTGGTCTTAACCAATGATGCGTTTCCAAGAAAGAAAAGAGATATGTTAATGTAAAGGTTATATGCCAAGATGCATTTCTCCTGACGGTGAGGAGAAAGTAAACCCATGAGGGGTATGGACGTCGAGCCATACCGAAGCGGACAAAGTCACTGGTCTTAACCAGTTGATGCGTTTCCAAGAAAGAAAAGAGATATGTTAATGTAAAGGTTATATGCCGAGACGCATTTCTCCTGCTACGATGAGGAGAAAGTAAACCCATGGGGGGTATGGACGTCAAGCCATACCGAAGCGACAAAGTCACTGGTCTTAACCAGTTGATGCGTTTCCAAGAAAGAAAAGAGATATGTTAATGTAAAGGTTATATGCCGAGACGCATTTCTCCTGCTACGATGAGGAGAAAGTAAACCCATGGGGGGTATGGACGTCGAGCCATACCGAAGCGAACAAAGTCACTGGTCTTAACCAGTTGATGCGTTTCCAAGAAAGAAAAGAGATATGTTAATGTAAAGGTTATATGCCGAGATGCATTTCTCCTACGATGAGGAGAAAGTAAACCCGGGGGGTATGGACGTCGAGCCATACCGAAGCGGGCAAAGTTATGGTCTTAACCAGTTGATGCGTTTCCAAGAAAGAAAAGAGATATGTTAATGAGGAAATGATCCCATTATGACTTCCCAAGTTAAGGGTTGTACGGGTGATCCAAGAAAGAGATATGATTCCCCCTCTATTTTTCCCCGTATAAATCTAGCGACGGCTAGTTAGGATGAGCTCATTCCTAGGCGATAGGTGATGAGGAGTTTTGGTGACCATGATAAAATCGCTGGGCGGCATGTTGGGTGGATTTTGGTGACCATGATGAGGGTGGAATAATGGAAAAGTTATGAAAGGAACTCACAAGTTCAATTATGATAAAGTAAAAGATGTACATGCACACGTTTTGTTGATGTTTCATTGATACTTTGATTAAGTAATATGTGCTATCTATGTGTACTATCATGCTCAAGTATTGCCATGCATACATAGAATATATGTTGCATTCATGTCATTAAGACCCATGTTAAAAGACACCCACTTCGGATAAAAGAACTTGAGAAATGTATAAATTGAATCTTATGCATGCACACCCTTTCATAATAAGACCGAAGTGGCTAGGCGCGACGACGATGACACTTGTGTTAGAGTCGGAAGTCCTGAGAATCTTATATAGATTTCTCATCCCTTTTCCTTTCTTCCGTGTCGTCTCCGAGGCGAGTGATGCGGATGTTCGTGATCCTTTGTGAGGCGCAAGTTTAGGAACCACGCTACCCAGGAAGAGGTCAAGCGGAAGCGCGAAGATTAGTCTAGAAAAGTTATAGCAATGTCTAGCGTTGGGTTCGTGTATGTTCATCTTTTGTTATGTTTAGTATCTTGAGATGTCCTCATGTTCGAAGGACATCATAGTTATGATGTGACTATGATATGTTAATATAAATTATGTTGTGACTATTCCATGATTTGTTTCTATATGCTATGATAATGTGTATATGTTGGCTATATCATGTGTGTATTAATCGTTATGTATGCGCACGCGCGGCTCGCATTTTAAATCTTAAATTCAAAAAGAAAAATTTAGTCGTATTTTATTACCCGTATTTAAATAAAGATAAGTCAAGTTCTTGAAACGAAGACGTAACCGCTAATAATTAGCCGAATGCGACTCGAGCGTATTAGGTGAAAGTTAGGGTGTTACAAAACTAACCTACACTCAAGTTTCTGGAAGATATACAATAACAGACCTAGGAAAAACTTGAATTACTTTTCTAACAATTCTTCCTAAGAAGAACATATGATATATCAAGAATGTAGAAAGAAGATTTTTATAGACAAAGAAACTGATTACAAGAAGTAATATCCTTTATAAGAGATAAAGAGAAATTTTGTAGCGTTTCAATACTTATGCAACGTCCAGAATCTATTTGATTTTGAGCACAACATCTCTATTTATCAAAGGTTTCCATTATGATCGTTGCCCTTGATCTATTTTCCAAGTGATAGGTGTTGATCATCTGTTTGTGTCTTGGAAATGCAGGATAGACGAGTAGCTCATCTTGTGTTAGAGCTGTTGTAGAAGCCATTGTGAAACGTGGTTTCTAGGACTACCTTCAGAACTACTTTTTACTTTTGACGGTGGTTTTTGAATACTTTAGTGGTTGACCAAGTTGGTAGAAAAGATAGCATGCTAGTTGTAATAGGGTTTGACTTTGAATTTGAATTTTAAATTTCCCCCCTTTCCAGGAAGTGCACTGTTTCACTATGAAGTAAACTTTCTGAAGTGCGTATCAGTTTCTTGATATTTCTTCGGTCTTCAAACTTCAATTAGTGTTTGCTATTGATAAAAAGATTGTGATCATGATGATCGAAGCTTTTAGAACATGTTGGCTTCAAAGATGGATTGAAATCTTCACTTAAAGTGTATAACACCCTAATTTTTCCTACTAAGCAAAATGACCAAAGTACCCCTACGTCATTTTTACACAAGATTTGAGGCGTAGTCCGGGCCATCCTTAATAAGATATTTTGACATTAGAATAAGATTATATGGGGATTAAATAGCAATCGTGCAAAAATCGTAATTTTTTATTTTCCCATGTATAAATGACCAAAATGCCCTTAAGGTCATTTTTGCCTCGAAATCAAGGGACGACTGGTTTAGGCTACCCTTAAGGGGTTAATTTTATGTTTAAAGGGGATTATTTATGTTATGAATGATGTTAGAGGTGAAAATCTCAAACTCTGATTTTTTCATGCAAAATCACCAAAATACCCTTGGGGTAATTTAATCCGAGATTAAGCAAAAATTAAACCGTCATTACCCAGAAGTTTGAAAATGTTAATTATAAGGGGTATATGATATCTAGAAATGTTCAGGTGGTTTGGGAGTTTTATATGAAATTACCATTTTGCCCCTAGTTAGTACTAAATGAGCTTATCAAGTAAATAAATGCAATATTGGACTTTAATTAAAGTTAATTAATTTTCATTATTAACCTTGAGTCAAAATAATTATTTGAGGTAATTTTAAAGTCTAAGATTATTTTAGGAAAGTTTAATTTCCTTTCTTAATTAAAAGGGTTCATAAGACAAATAATGTTAAGTATAAATAAGTGTATTATCTTTCTTTTTCTTAAAAATTAGAATATATTTTGGAGTTATTTTTTTATTTCAAATTAATTGAGCACTAAAAACTCCACTACAAGTGTAGACCATTCTTTAATCATGTCTTGGAGCATCTTAAATACTTCTTTATTAACCTCCTACACTACATTATCATTTATAATCCACTACCAATTAAATGCACATCAAATACATGTCCTACCACTCACAAAAATTGAAAAATTACTCTCCATTATAGCCATGAAGGCTGCCTCACCCCCCCCAAAAAAAAAATCCTATACATATGTGTTTTTCCAAGCCTAATACACACACAAACACTCATTCTTTACCATTTGCATCTTTGGTTGAAGTCATGCTCAATAAATTGGCCAAAAATCCTCTCTCTCTCTCTAAACTCAAAGCTCTCTTCCTCTTCCTCCATCACTTCCAAGAGACTCCATTCTCAACCTCTATCCAAGCTCTCAACCTTAAACCAACACATATCCACCATAGATCAACTCCTAAACACATAATCTTTCCATTCCAAGACACAAGATCACAAGAAAAATCCTTCCTCCTTTTTCTTCCTTTTTGGTCGAGATCATCATCATCATCATCTAGAGAAGATTTTTTTTCTTCTCTTTAATTCATAAAAAATCAAGCTTTCACTTTTGTAACAAGAAACAACTTGGTAAGGATTTTATTTCATGTTCTTTCTCTTATTCTTCTCTTATATTTTTCGGTTATTTTGATTATTAATGACCATGGCTTGATGATGAGGAATCATGGTGGTGGTTGTAGATCCATCATATAATTGACCTCTAAAGCTCAAGATTTGATTTTTTTTTGTTGTTAAAAGATTAATGGAAAAATTGTGGATTTTCTTTGAATTGTTTCTTTTTGAGCTTGATGATGAGTTCAAGAAATAAGGTTCTTGGAACCATGGTAATAAAGGACTCTATAGCTCACTTCCTTTTTGTTAAAATTATTTGGGGTTAATGAGTTTCATTCTCTAAAAGTCTTGAGTTTTGAGCTTAACAAGATATAAAATAAACTTGCATCCATATTTATATTTCAAGCTCTTGCATATCATGTTTAAATTTCAAGCCTTGAATATCATGTTTAGATTTCAAGCTATCACCTTAATTCTTGAAGATAATAATATGGACTTGCATATCATGTTTAGATTTCAAGTTATCACCTTAACTCTTGAAGATAATAATATGGAATTGCATATCATGTTTAAATTTCAAATTATCTTCTTAAATCTTGAAGATAATAATATGGATTTGCATCTTCATGTTTAAATTACAAGTCTTCCATATCATGTTTATATTTCAAGTTATCACCTAAACTTTGAAGGCTTAAAAATGAACTTGCATCTTCACATTTATATTTCAAGTCTTGCACATCATATTTATAATTCCAAGTTATCACCTTATAATGATAAAGATTAAGAATGACATTGCATGACATGTTTATGATTCTAGTTATCACCTAAATCTCTAAAGCTCAAGACTTGTCTCTTTTATCTTAAATGGAAATTTTGATCATGGATATATCTCAAATATATGATTTTTGACCATGAGGATCTTGGAATTGAAGTTAGTTTTATTTTATTTTGAGGCTTGAATCTTGTCTTTGGCATGCACTAGGAATTTTTTAAAAGAATTAGAAATTCAAAAGGGTTAAAAATATGATTTTCTCAAGTTTTTAGAAGTTAAAATTATGGTTGCTAATTTGATTTAATTAAACCTATAAGGTTACTGTTTGGTAATGATTAAATATGTAAAATTTACTAATAATTGTTGTAAAAATTATTTTTAGCATTTTGGGGAATAACTAGTAACTAGAAAGGATCAAAATTGTAATTTTATGAAGCTTCAGAAAATTAATTTTTTGATGCTATTTATTACTATTTTGGTACTATTCATACTGTTCACATACATAAGAATTAATAATATTTGTTATAAAAATTGTTTTTAGTATCTTAGATGTATAAAAGAGTAATTACAAGTGTTAGTTTGGACCGTTTTGCAAAATACGAAAAGTTATGTTTTGAACCATCAATTATGTAATTTTGGTCAAATGGTTTTAATTATAGGGAGCAATGATTGTTGAATGTGTCCATGTATTCAAAATACCATTTATGATGTTTAGAAAAAGTTTTAGAAGTTTTGTCATTTATTAAGCGTTAAAAAGAGCAACTTTGCACTTTGACCCCTAAAGAGTAACAAAATTTGGTCTATGGCCCAAAAAGGTTTTTTTCTATGATGATTTTAAATGATTTCTAAGTGTTATGGGTCTCCTAAAAGTATAGATTAATGTTAAGGATCATTAGTTTGAGAAAATGTGTTAAAAAGGGGAAATTACACTTTGACTTGTAATCTTTGAGAAATTGTAGTTTTGACCCTTTGGGGCCTTAGTGTAAATATTGATAATTTGATAAGGTCAATATGAATGATGTCTTATGAAAACCATGTTCATGTGTTAAATGTAACACCCTAACTTTTAACCTAATACACTCGAGTCGTATTTCGGTTAGTTATTAGTTGTTACGTCTTTGTTTCAGATCTTGACTTATCTTTTAAAATACGAGCAAGGAAAATATGACTAAATTTTTCTTTTGAACTTAAAACTTAAAATGCGAGCCGCGTGTCACATAGATACCGATTAATACACATAAGACATAACAACCATATACTCATCATCATAGCATATATAGGTAGACCATAGTATAATCACAACACAAATTATGTATCATAATCTTAACATAATAGCGATGTCCTATAAACATAAGGACACCTTAAGATTCTAAACACAACAATCAAGGTCGATCATACACTAGTCCAAAGCTAAACATAACCAAACTAGACTAGTCTTCATGCTTTCGCTCGACCTCTAATTGGTAGTTAACGTGATTTCCTATGCTCGCGCCTCAAGGAAGATCAACAATCCGCATCATTCATGTCTGGAGATGACACGGAAGAAGGAAACAGGTGAGAAACTTTATTCAAGATTCTAGGAGGCTCCCGACTTTAACACAAGTGTCATCGTCATCGTCCCTAGCCACTTCGGTTTTCTTTATGAAAAAGGTGTGCATGCATAAGATTCAATTTTAATTTCTCAAATCCTTTTATCTGAAGTGGGTGTCTTTTAGCATGTGTCTAAATGAATGCAATAGATATCTCATGTATGTATAGCAATACTTTAGGAGCCTAATTAATACATATAAATAGCACATATCACACAATTAAATGCACCAATAGAACAACAATGCAACAATATATATATATATATATATATATATATATATGCCTATTTTCTTTACTTTTTCATAATTGAACTTTCAAGTTCTTTTCCACCCTTGCACATGGTCACCAAAAGCCACCCGCTTCACCTTCCCCGATTTTCATGGTCACCAAAACTCCTCCTATTCTATCACCTAGGATGAGCTCAATCCTAACTAGCTGTCGCTAGATTTAGTATGGGGTAATAGAGGGGGAAACACATATATTTCTTATCATGAGTATGCAACTTTATCATTATTTCATGCTCAAGAATTCATTATTCTTTTTCTAACTCAACAAATTTGGCAGAAATTCAGCATAATGGCTGAGAATGGATTTCCCAAATTTACTTCCTGTCGTATAACATCTAAACATGCATCTCAATCATAACATACCATATTATCATAACAATCATGTCATAAGTTCACATATTCTCATACACATGCCATTAATACTTTCATATACTCTCAATATATCAAAACTATATGTTCACTCAGTCACTTACTCTCATCATCTTCCCTATCTTATAGTATCTAATGTTTTGACCCTTACGGGTCTTAAATTCATGTTCTAGTTATCCGAACACCCATAACATATCTTCGATGCACCTAAAGGATCATTACTAGTAATTCTCTAATTTTTATGCTTACTAACACCTCCAAACAGCATTGCACAATTGGGCAGGATGGTTATTATTCGATTATGGGGTTCTAATCTACGTCTTTGACCCTTTCTAAGTTCCGTCTTTGCCTAAGGCTCTATATTCAATTCCTAAACCAATTATCAAGGATTTCTTTACATATCCACTAATTATAAACCATTTTCCCTAAGTTCAATTATGCTGAAACAGAATTTATAATTCTTATGTTAAAGTGTTCCAGAATCCTCGTTTTAAGTCCTTTTTGTTACTTGTTCTTTCCTAACATTCCTAAAACGGTCCTTGCCTCACTCAAACATAATTTTACACATTTTAACTCCATAAAACAACATAAATACAATGGCCAAACAAACAAGGCAAAAATCAAATTGTATATCTCACTAATCCCATGAATTCATGATTTAAGCACATATGAGTTGCTAGTTTTCTCTTGAAATAATTTTAGGAACTCAAAACTCTTTTAGAAACTAATTTGTTTCATTAAAATCATGTAAATATGAGTAAGGGCAGTAGCTAAATCATTTTTCCTATAGGGTAGATTTAAAACATAAAATCATGTTCATAATATTCTCTAAATTCACCTATGCTTAGAAAAATTCCAAGACATAGGCTATTGACACTTGTGATTAGATGCAACTCATGCCAAGTCCATCATCATCATCACAAGGCCAAAATGGCATTCATGGAATGCTTTCATTTTCTAAGACTTTACTTATGATACATGGGCAAGTCTTTGAGCTCTAGAATATTTAAGTGATGATATAAACATAAACATGCTATGCACTTTGTTTTATTCTTCATTATAAAATAAAGTGAGAGCATACAAATAAATATGAGATGCAACCTCATTATTATCTTTAAAAATTAAGTGATAACTTGAAATATAAACATGAAGTGCAAGCTTGGAAATTTAAACATGAAAATACAAGTTCTTTTATTTATTCTTGAGAGCTTAGTGATGGCATCAAAAAGTAAATATGATATGCAAGGCATAAACTTAAACATGAATGCAAACTTATTTTATCTTAACTAGAGCTCAAGCAAGACTTTAGAGGAACATCAATAGCCTTAACCCAACATGTATCTAACAACATAAAGTGAGTTTTAGAGTCCTTAGCACCAAGTCTTCAAAGAAGTCTTATGGTTTGAACATCATCATCAAGCTCAAGAAAATGGATTAAGAGATAAACATAAACACTTATCAACACAAACATAAAGAGAACTACTCATTCTTTATTTTAATGCTCACAAGCTTCAATCTAGAGTAACTCTAGAACGGCCGACCAACTTTAAGGTTGGCAAGGGTAAACTTAGAGCTCTTTGAAAACATATGATTAATTTTCTTAAACAAAACCTTTAGTAAGCTACTTAACATTTTTATCAAACTTTTTACAAATAAAGGACATGAAAACCGAAATCATTGAGGGAGAAAGGAAATAAGAACCGAAATCTTGAGTAAGGAAAAGAAAAGGAAAACCAAATCATATATGGTCTAAGACCAAGTTTTCAAGCTTTAGAGGTTTCTCCAATGGTATCCACAAGACCATTATCTTGAAACCTCATCATCAAGCCAAAGTTTTTCTCATCATCAAGGCTCTAAGACCTAAATAAAAGGGTGAAAAGAGGTTTGAAAACCAAGAGAAAACTAAAACTTTTCTTAAAGAAAGTAAACAAAACTTTGAAAATAAACCCCTACCAAAGATATTTTTCTTTTGAAAGATTGGAAGCTTGGTCTTGAAACAATATGAGAAAAACAACTTCTTCCTTGGTGCACAAAGTGAATTCGGCCAAGAGAGAAAGAAAAGGAAGAGAGATTTTGCTTTGAGTTCTTGAGCTTGGAAAAGGAAAGTTTGTGTTTAATGGAAGGTTTGTAGTGTTTGGATGATGGTTTGTGTTTAGAAAATGGTGGATGATGATGATTCTTTGAGAAGATGAAGAAGAAGTGAAAGAACTCTTGAGCCTTGAGAGAACAAAAATGAGATAAACTTAAGAATGCTCTTTGAAACTTATACTTAGCAAATGCTCAAAAATGTGCCCAAGTTCTTCCAAGCATGATATTTATAGAAAAACAACACCAAGGGTGCATAAATGGATGGAGGCCGTGACCTCATGTTCCATGAGGTGAGAATTTGTGTAACACCCATTGCAAGATCTTTATCGTCTCTAGGGGATCTTTATAACTCGTCTAACACTATGCTCACTAAATTCATCCAAGCATTATATAGATTGCTCATCAAGATCATTTATTCAACTACGGGGATTCTAGAATCTATGCCTTAAACTTTTTTCTAAGTTCTATCTTCGCCTAAGATTCTATATTCAACTCCTAGGCATAATCACCAATTATGAACCATCTTCCTTAAGCTCAATTATGCTAGAACATAAGTTATTATTCTTGTGTCTAAGGGTGTTAAGATTTTAGTTCTCAAACCTTTCTATTTACTTAGTCCCTCTAACTCAAATGTTCCTCACTTTACTCAAACATAATCTTACGCATTTTAACTCCTCGAAATAGAATTTATACAGTGGCCAACAAGATAGAAAATCAAAAGTATGTATCACGATCAATCACATAAGATCATGTTATAAGTGCATAAGAGTTACTAGGTTTCTCTTAGGACAATTTCAGGAGCAAAAAGGTGTTCTGGTAATCAATTACATGTGCCTGGTAATCGATTACTAGGAGCTAAATTTATTCTGGGTTTAAAACAATCGAGTAATCAATTACATAGTAGGGTAATCGGTTACTTAGGGTTAAATCCTTTCCTGAAAATAAAACATTGGGTAATCGATTACACTAGGGTAATCATTACAGGTTTTAAGGACAGGTTCTGGGCATGAAGAACATCCTTGGTAATCGATTACATTGCCTCTGGTAATCGATTTCTAGAACCAAAAGTCCTTCGAAAACCCCTGGTAATCAATTACATAAGCTGGTAATCGATTACCAGAACCTCCGAATTTGAGAAAACATGATTTTTGACACATTCCAAACTATTTAAATACCTTGAGACCTTATAAAATAGTTTTCCAACATTTTTCTGAAATCATACTTTCATTTTACAAAATCAAACCACCTTTGCTTCATACTAAACATATTAACTTACCATGGTTAAGATTTCCTTTAAGGTACTTAGGGCAAGTCTTTGAGCTCTAGAGTATTTAGGTGATAACATAACCTTAAACATGCTATGCACTTCATTTACTCTTTATTATAAAGTAAAGTGATGGTATAAAATAAATATGAGATGCAACCTCATTATTATCTTTAAGGATTAAGTGATGACTTGAAATATAAACATGAAATGCAAGCTTGGGAATTTAAATATGATAATGCAAGTTCATTCATTTATTCTTATGAGATTAGTGATGGCATCAAAATAAAAATGAGATGCAAGACATAAACTTAAACATGAATGCAACTTGTTTTATCTTAACTAGAGCTCCTATAAGACTTTAGAGGAACATCAATGGCCTCAACCCAACATGTATCTTAACAAGGGAAAATGAGCTTTAGAGTTCTTAACACCAAGTCCTCAATGGAGACTTTGGTTTTGAATTTCATCATCAAGCTCAAGAAAGTAGATTAAAACAAGAATACCAACATTTTAACAAAATAAACACAAATAGAACTACTCATATTCTTTATTTTATTGCTCATGGGCTTCAATCTAGAGTAAAACTCTTAGAACGCCGACCAACTTTAAGGTTGGCAAGGGTAAGCTTAGAGCTCTTTGAAAACATAGGGTCAATTTTCTTTAGCAAAACCTTTGTGATCTACTTAACATTTTTAGCAACCTTTATTCAAAACCAAGGAAGAAAATCGAAATCCTTAAGGAAAAAGGAAGAGAAAAACCAAAACTTAAGCCAAGAAAAGGAAAGAAATCAAAAGCATGTATGGTCCAAGACCAAGTTGTGTCAAGCTTTAGAGGTTTCTCACATGACAACAACAAGTCATTATCTTGAAACCTCATCATTAAGCTCATGTTCTCTTTATAAAATGGCCTCTTGGCCGAAAAGAAAGGAAGAGGAAAAGAGTTTGAAACCAAGAGAAAGCTAGAACTTTTCTTGAAGAACATAAGCAAAAACATTAAAGCAAAACCCCTACCACTTGAAGTCTTGAGAGATATGAAAGGAAGCTTGAGTTCTTGATGAAATGTAGAAGGAAAATCCTCTTGAAACTTGAAAGAAGAAAGGCCAAGTTGAGGGAATTTGAGAGGAAAGGAGAGAAAATGAAAGAATGCTTGAACTTGGCAAATGATCCAAAGAGCAACCAAGTCTTCCAATGCTTGTTATTTATAGAAAATTTGCAATGTGGAGGCTGATTTGGGAGGGGCAATCAGCACCCTTTTGGAGGATGAAGAGGGAGGAAATATCTCTTACAAAGGTATAGTTGTGAGCATGGTTGAGTATGGGCATAGGTATGGGCAAGGCATGGTCTTTGAGTGAAACAAACTCACCATGTGCTACACATGGGAGGGCTATTTTCGGCAGATTGGACAGGGGGAGGAGAAATTGCTCATGTAATTGTGGTTTAATGATATGTTTAGGTGTGTCTTTGATTAGGCTTTTGATTAGGAGTTTGTAAGAAAGTGTTTAGGTGAGAAAATGGTTAATTAAGATGGTTCAAGACTTGATTAAGGAGGGTAATCTTGCTAGATTAATAATTTAAAATCATTCTTTTGGTCAAATGAGGTATGGCACAATTCCTTGATTTAAGGAATTGGAAAGAGAAAATACTATTTAAGATTCCATGACTAGGAATCTTGAATTAAGGAATGCAATTTAGAGTTTAACTAAGCAATCTTAGGTCCTAATTAACCTTAATAAATTATTTTGACTCTAGATTAATTATCAAAATAAATTAATCTTCGATTAGAGCCTAATATTGCTTAGGTTTGCTTAATCGCGTCATTAGGCTCACTGTACACTGTTCTAGGGGCAAAATGGTAATTTCACACTAAAACTGCCCGGGACCTTCTGCCAACTAAACATCGAGAACCACTTATAAACATCATTTAAAATCTTTTGGTAAAGTCCGACTCAACTGGCACGTAAACAAGACAGCCACGGGGCGTTTTAGTAATTTTGCGCGTCGAAACTCAAAAATGAGATTCTTCTGCCCTATTACCATACATAACACATATAATCCCCTATTAATCAACAAAACATCCCTTGAGGATGGCCGGCCGACGATCCTCATTTTTCGGGTAAAATGACTTCAGGGCATTTTGGTCATTTGTACACGGGAAAATCTGTTACAATTTGTTTCATGGAAGTATGTTGAGGTAAGGTCAAAGCATGGGCAAGCATGGGTAAAAGTATGGGCAACCATGTTTCTTTAAACAATTTTTAATGGAATTTCAACATGTGATGGATGATTATGGGAAGGTGTGGCTGATTGTATTAAGGCCTAATGGAGGAGAAAACCTCATCTTAATGTTGATTTAGGTATGCATTTAGGAGTTGATTTGGTTAGGACATGAATTAGGAATTGTAAGTAAGTGTTTAGGTGAGATAATGGGTAATTAAGGTGGTTCAAGACAAGATTTAAGGGTGGTCTTGCTTGATTCATGTAAATCCACCTTTATTAGGGAGGAATCTCATCATGTGACAACTTCCATGATTTAAGGAAATTGATTGGAATCTTACTATTCATGAAAATATGACATAAAGTCTTAAATTAATAAAAGGATTTTGAGTTTCTCTAAGCAATCTTAGGTTCTAATTAACCTTAATCAATTATTTCGACTCTAGATTAGTAATTAGAATTTACTAATCTTTAATTAGAGCCTAATATTGCTTAGGTTTTGCTAATCACATCATTAGGCCCAAAATGCACATAACTAGGGGCAAAACGGTAATTTTTCACAAAAACCCGGGACCACTCAGGCTAACCAGTTGCTAAACATTGCTCAAAAACATCATTTGAAACCTTTTGATGAAGTTCGGGTTCAGTTGGCACATAAATCGGGTTAAAAAGCCGTAGGGTGTTTTCGTAATTTAGCGCATCGAAACTCAAAAATGAGATTCTTCTGTCTATTAACACACACAACACATATAATCCCCTTATTATCATCAAAACGTCCCCTTGAGGATACGGGCCGGCGTCTCATTTTAGGGTAAAATGACCTCAGGGACATTTTGGGCATTTGTACATGGAAAAATGGGTGTTACATTAAAGTTGAAAATTATATGACTTGTGATGCATACTTATGTGATCAATTACACAATGATTGGTGGCATGTTATATTGAGGTGCATTATTTAATTGTTCTATAATCATAAGATATTAAAGGATAAATTATGATTATATGTTCATGCTTGCATCTCTAAATAACATGCTAAGATTGAAAGGTGACATAAGACACATGGAAATTATCCTTCAGACTCTAGGTATTAATTGTTATAGGAGGTGATCTAATAAGGAAATCCTTTAGACTCTAGGAATTAATTGTTATGAAAGGTGATCCCATGCCCCTATCCCGCGCTCTAGGAGTCGGGAATTTAGCTTATCAAGAGGATAAGTATAGACTAGTGACGACTAGTTAGGTATGAGCTCATAACCTAGAACTCTCAAGAGGAGAGAAAATATAGGGTAGCCCCCATGGAAAAGAGAATAAGAAATCTAAGTCACCTAAAAGAAAGAATCATGTTAGAATGATATACACATGTTCTTTATGTCATGCCTATTTGTTATGTATCCTATTATATCTTGCATATGGTATTAACATGGGTTCATGATATAGTAGGTTGCATTTATGACATTAAGATTCATGCTAAAAGATACGAGTTCGGCTAATGGTATTTGGAACTTAATGAATGAACCTTATATATGCTCACCATTTTCATAATGAAACCCGAGATTCCTGGGGACGGTGATGATGACACATATTAAAAGGAAAAATCCCTCCTGAGATTTTTTGAAAGTTTCTCATTCCCTCTTCATTTCTTTCCATCTCATCCTCAGAGGTTGATGGCGATGTCTGTGGATATCCTTGAGATGCCGATGTAGGAGTTACACTATGGTCCATAATAAAGTGGTACAGCTGAAGTGGGGATATAGTCCTTCTTGATACAAGACATAGGAGTTGTCTCGGCTTCTTACATGTTAATAACTTCATTTCTAGTAGACGTGCATCCACGAGGGGTTTAGCTACATCATACGCTTAACTTTTGAATAATTTTATGCTTAAACTCTATAGATGGACTTAGTATAATTGATATGGTTTTATATTTGTGGAATATTTCTACACTATTATTATTATTATTATTATTATTATTATTTGACATGATATTAAGGTCAATGTTATGATATGATGATGTTCTTTTATGCTATACTATGTTCTGATTCACATGTATTGCTATGGGATGGATAGTTAAGAATATGTCGATGATATGTACTATTATTAAGTGTTATATGATGAATATTTATACGCTATAACTTATAAACGAATGGCTCATAGTTTGGTCTTATGATAAAAAAAAAGGGTCATATTTTCCATAAACTTATTTTCAAAAGTTTAAAATCAAGAAAAATTCTGAGACGAAAGAGTAACAACTAATGATTAACCATTATGCGTTTGTTAAAGTTAGGGTGTTACATTTTGGTATTAGAGAGTTCGTTTACGGAGCCTGAGGATTGGACTGACCTAAGCATGATGCGATAGTTATGTCATGTATAAATGCTTTATGGATAGGATAAGCTATAGGATAAAGATGCATGACTGCTATATGTGTATATGTACCACATTAACTAGCTCAGTTAACATGAAGTATTGGGACTGATCACCTTGTTTTGTTGTTTTGTGTGCTCAAAGACCAATGGCATGACCACAATAGAATAGGACCCGGAAGAAGGCAAGAGGGCAATAGGACTTTGGAAGCCCTCAGGGATATGGCAAGGGCCATGCAGATGATATTTGAATAAATGGACTATCAAGGCAATACAAGTCGTGGCCCTAACACTACTAAAGGTCTCGGCATGCCCAATTCGGAGAATTTTGCAAAGCAACCTCCACTGTTCAGGAACACTGAACCCGAACCAAGTGACGACTGGATTAAAAGCATAAAGAAGGTCTTTTCAATGATCACTTGCACCGAAGAGCTGAAGGTGATTTTTGTTGCCTACATGCTGAGGCGGATGCCGACTTTTGGTGGACTGGCACCAAGACTATTAGAGGCATCTAGCACCATGATCAACTGGGAAATGTTCAAGACTTGCTTCTATGAGAAGTACTTTCCGACATCTGTGAAGAATGCTAAAGATGTGGAATTCATGCAGCTGAACCAAGGAGGGATGAGTATTGCGCGGTACATTGAAGTTCGAGGAACTCGTTAAGTTCTCCAGGATTTTTCAAGGAAATCCCGATGAAATTTGGAAGTGTGTTAAGTATGAAGCGCTGAAGAGGAAATCAATGTTGTCGTTGTACATATGGAGATTAGGGACTTCCCTTAGTCAACAAGTGTCACATCATTAAGGAAGGCCACAAAAAGTTGAGCATATCAAGTGCTAAAAATTCCACTAAGAAGCTTGCTACAAGCTCCGAGATTAAACCGTTTCAGACCACAGTTTCAGGCAAGTTCAGGCCACAAGGACCTCAAAGGAATTTTCATCATGGGGGATCAAGTGGTCCTAAAGGTAAGGCACCCCAAAGGGCTCCAGTTGCACCCTCAGGATTGCACTTATTGCATTATGTCCCAAATATGGAAAGTCACATGGAGATCGACCTTGCTTGGCGGGCCTGGGAGTTTGTTACAAGTACGGAAACCTGGTCACTATGCTAGAGAGTGTTCTGATAGGAACTCGATGGTCCCTAACCCTAAGCCACAACGTCAAGGGGGAGTATTTACTCTTAATGCGGAAGACTAGGCGAAGTCCAGAAACCTCATAGAAGGTAAGTGTGAAATGAACGGTAGGACCTTAATTGTCTTGGCTTCTCAACTCACTCATTCATATCACATGTTTGTGTTGAATATTTGCAATTGCATGTGTCAGAACTTCCTTTTGACCTCACTATTTCTAAACCCACTAATAAACCTGTTAGGACTTGTAGATGTAGTTTGAATTGCCATTTCATGATTGAAGGTAGACCTTTCATTTTAGATCTAGTTTGTTTACCTATGCATGGTCTAGAGATGATTCTCAGCATAGATTGGCTTTATGCTAACCGTGTAATATTAAACTAGTATACAAAGTCTGTTATCTTTCTCCCGATCCCTAGTGTGCCTAGTAAACCTATAAGTCTTTACTTAAATGCTGTAGAAGTCAACTGTCATAGGGAAGGAAGTAAAGGATATGTTCTCCCTGCTAGCGAGGTAGACTCTGAGCAAAACATTGATAATGTACCCATAGTAAGAAACTATCCTGAGGTGTTTCCAGATGATATATCTGAATTTCCTCTAGTGAGAGAGATAGAGTTCTCCATAGAATTGGTCCCAGGGGCAGGGCCAATATCCATATCACCCTATAGGATGTCACCCTTAGAGTTAACCAAGTTAAAGGCTCAGTTAGAGGAGCTTATGGAAAAGAAGTTTGTAGACCTAGTGCATCACCATGGGGAGCCTCGATTCTATTTGTTAAGAAGAAAGATGGAAGTATGAGACTATGTGTGGACTATAGGCAGTTGAATCGAGTGATAGTAAAGAACAAGTATCCTTTGCCTAGGATAGATGACTATGGACCAGTTGAGGGGAGTGGTAATGTTCTCAAAGATTGATTTAAGGTCGAATATCATTAGATTAAAGTGAGGGATGAAGACATACCTAAGACTACCTTTAGGACCCGGTATGGCCATTTTGAGTTCACGTCATGTCGTTTGGATTGACTAATGCTCCTGCTGTGTTCATGGACTACATGAATAGGATCTTCAACCCCATTGGATCAGTTTGTGGTTGTTTTCATAGATGATATACTCATTTATTTGAAAACTCACAAGGAGCATGAACATCATTTGAGAATAGTTTTAGAGATTATGAAGGAAAAGAAGTTGTACACAAAATTGTCTAAGTGTGAATTTTGGTTGGAGGAAGTGAAATTCTTAGGTCATGTAGTGTCAAAGAGAGGTATGACGTAGATCCTAGTAAAATAAAGGTTGTGATGAGCTGGGAGAGACCTACCATGGTAACGAGATACGAAGCTTTTTAGGACTAGCTGGCTATTGCCGTAGGTTTATTAAGGGATTTTCTCATATTTCCTTACCCTTGACCAAGCTTACTAGGAAGAATGCCTCTTTTGTTTGGACTCCAGAGTGTAGGAAAAGCTTCCAAGAGCTAAAAGTGAAGTTAACCACAACCCCAATGTTAGTATTGCCTGACCCCAATATGCCTTTTGAGGTATATTGTGATGCTTGGGGAAAGGTTTGGGATGTGTATTGATGTAAAATAGGCAAGTGGTAGCGTATGCATCCAAGTAACTCAAACCATATGAAGCAAATTGCCCTACTCATGACCTAGAGTTAGCGGTTGTGGTGTTTGCATTGAAGGTGTGGAGACATTATCTGTATGGGGTAAAATTGGAGGTGTTCTCATAAGAGTCTCAAGTACCTCTTTGATCAAAAGGAGTTAAATATGAGGTAGAAAAGATGGATGGAATTCTTGAAGGACTACGAACTATCATCTCGACAAGGCTAATGTAGTGGCTGATGCCTTGAGTCGAAAGTCATTACATCTGTCTCAAATGATGGTTAAGGAGATGGAGTTGATTGAGAAGTTTAGATATCTAAATTTAGGAATGACGTTGACCACTAAGAACATGGGGATGTGTCACCTCAGGGGTAACGAGTGACTTCAAAGAAAGAATTACTCGAGCTCAATAGGAGGATGAGGGGTTTAAGGAGACCTTAGAAGCTATAAAGGTGGGAAAGTTGAAAGGTTTCACCCAAGGAGCTAATAAGCTGTGGAAGTTTGAGGGTCAGATTTATGTGCTAGCGAGTGGTGACCTCCAAAAGGAGATTTTGGAAGAGGCTCACAAGAGCCATTTCACTATTCACCCTAGTACTACCACGATGTATCTGGATTTAAAAAAGATGTTTTGGTAGCCCAGTTTGAAACAAGGCGTGGTCACCTGGGTGAGTAAGTGCTTAGTCTGTCAAAAGGTGAAGATATAGCATCAAAGACCTTCTAGAATGTTGCAACCCTTGTCAATCCCCGAATGGAAATGGGTTAGCATCTCGATGGATTTTGTGACAAGACTACCCAGGACCCAAGCTGGCCATGACGCCATATGGGTGATTGTGGATCGATTGACTAAGTCGGCCCACTTTTTAACTATTAAGGTGACTTATTCCTTGGATAAGTCAACCTAGTTGTATATCCAAGAGATCGTGAGGTTGCATGGAGTGCTGGATGATAATCTCGGAGACAGATCCACGGTTTATGTCAAGTTTTTGGGGAGCTTTTCAGAAGACATTTGGTTCAAAGTTGTGCCTAAGTACGGTTTACCACCCTCAAACAATGGCCAATCAGAAAGAACCATACAGACCTTAGAGGATATGTTAAGGGCATGTGTGTTAGACCAAAAGGAAAGTTGGGATAAGCACCTTCTGGTCGAGTTTGTATATAACAATAGTTATCATACAAGTATCGATATGGGACCATACAAGGCCCTATATGGAAGGAAGTGTCAATCTCCTTTGCATTGGTATGAGTCCAGAGAACAAATCATGTTAGGACTTGAAGTTGTAAAGGAAACAATGGAACAGATCAAAAGGATTAGGGATAGAATCCTTATTGCTTAGAGTCGCAGAAAAGCTATGCGGATAAGCGGTGAAAGCCAATGGTATTCCAAGAGGGAGAGCATGTTTTCCTTAGGATCATCCCCACAATAGGCATAGGGCGAGCTATGAGAGTCAAAAAGTTGAGCCCAAGATTTCTTGGTCCCTTTGAAATCCTTAATAAAGTTGGGCCAGTAGCATATACCACCTAATCTGTCCAACCTTCATGATGTCTTCCATGTCTTCATTAAGAAAATATAAATCTGACCCTAATCATGTGTTAGAGCCAAAACAAGTATAATTAAAGGAGGACTGACCTTCAACCTCCTGCCTACAAGGACAAAGTGGCATAGGGACAGGATAAAGTGGAGGATTTTACATGGGAATTGGACTCAGAGATAAAGACTCAGTATCCTGAACTATTCATAGGTAACGAATTTCAAGGACAAAATTCTTTTTAAGGAGGGGAGAAATGTAATGCCCCAATTTTCCTACTTTATAAAATGACCAAAATACCCTAGGTAATTTTTACACGAGATTTGAGGCTGAAATAGTCTGGGCCATCCTTAATATGATATTTTGACATTAGAATAAGATTATATGAAGATTAAATAGCAATCTATGCAAAAATCGCAATTTTTGATTTTCCCATATGTAAATGACCAAAATACTCCTTAGGTCATTTTTGCCCCAAAATCAAGGACGATGGTAAGGGGTTAGTTTTATGTTTGAATGAGATTATTTGTGTTATGAATGATGTTAGAGGTGAAAATCTCAAACCCTGATTTTTCCCATGCACAAAATTACCAAAATATCCCTTGGGTAATTTAACACGTGATTAAGCGAAAACTGAACCCGATCATCACTCGGAAGTTAGAAAGTGTTAATTATAAGGGATATATGATATCTGAAAATGTTGGGTGGTTCCGGGGAATTTTTATGTGAAATTATCATTTCACCCCTAGTTAGTGTTAAATGAGCTTATCAAGTAAATATATGCAATATCATACTCTAATTAGAGAGAAATTAATTTTATTTATGAATCTTGAGTCAAAATAATTATTTGAGGTAATTTTAAAGTCTAAGATTATATTAGGGAAGTTTAATTTCCTTTCTTAATTAAAAAGGTTCATAAGACAAATAATATTAAGTATAAATTAGTGCATTATCTTTCTTTTTCTTAAAAATTAGGATATATTTTGGAATTATTATTTTTTATTTCAAATTAATTGAGCACTAAAAACTCCACTACAAGTGTAGACCATTCTTTAATCATATCTTGGAGCATCTTAAATACTTGCTTTATTAACCACTACACTACATTATTATGTATAATCCACTACCAATTTAATACACATCAAATACATCTCCTACCAATCACAAAAATTGAAAAATTACTCCCCATTATACCCATGAAGGCAGCTGCCTCACCCCCAAAACTACTATATGTGTGTTTTTCCAAGCCTAACACATACACAAACACTCATTCTTTACCATTTGCATTTTTTGCTGAAGTCCTGTTCACTAAATTGGCCAAAAATCCTCTTCTCTCTCTAAACTCTCAAAGCTCTCTTCCTCTTCCTCCATCACTTCCAAGAGACTTCATTCTCAACCTCAAACCAACACATATTCACCATAGATCAACTTCTTAACACATAATCTTTCCATTCCAACACACAATATCACAAGAAAAATCCTTCCTCCTTTTTCATCCTTTTTGGCCAAGATCATCATCATCATCATCTAGAGAAGATTTGTTTTTTCTTCTCTTTAATTCACAAAAGATCAAGCTTTCACTTTTGTAACAAGAAACAACTTGGTAGGGATTTTATTTCATGTTCTTTCTCTTATTCTTCTCTTATATTTTTTTATTATTTTGATTGTTAATGACCATGGCTTGATGATGAGGAATCATGATGGTGGTTGTAGATCCATCATATAATTGACCTCTAAAGCTCAAGATTTGATTTTTTTGTTGTTAAAAGATTAATGGAAAAATTGTGGATTTTCTTTGGATTGTTTCTTTTTGAGGTTGATGATGAATTCAAGAAATAAGGTTCTTCGAACCATGGTAATAAAGGACTCTAAAACTCACTTCCTTTTTGTTAAGATTATTTTGGGTTAAAGAAGTTCGTTCTCTAAAAGTCTTAAGTTTTGAGCTTAATAAGATATAAAATGAATTTGCATCCATGTTTGTGTTTCAAGCTCTTGCATATTATGTTTAAATTTTAAGCCTTGCATATCATGTTTAGATTTCAAGTTATCACCTTAATTCTTGAAGAAAATAATATGGACTTGCATATCATGTTTAAATTTCAAGCCTTGCATATCATATTTAGATTTCCTATTATCACTTTAATTCTTGAAGATAATCATATGGACTTGCACATCATGTTTAAATTTCAAGTTATCATCTTAAATGTTGAAGATAATAATATGGATTTGCATCTTCATGTTTAAATTACAAGTCTTGCATATCATGTTTATATTTCAAGTTATCACCTAAACTTTGAAGGCTTAAAAAAGAACTTGCATATTCACATTTATATTTCAAGTCTTGCACTTCATATTTATAATTCCAAGTTATCACCTTATAATGATAAAGATTAAGAATGAGATTGCATGACATGTTTATGATTCTAGTTATCACCTAAATCTCTAAACTTCAAGACTTGCCCCATTTATCTTAAACGGAAATTTTGATCATGGACATATTTCAAATATATGATTTTCAGCCTTATGAGGATCTTAGAATTGAAATTGGTTTTATTTTATTTTGAGGCTTGAATCTTGTCTTTGAGATGCATAGGAACTTTTTTAAAGAATTAGAAATTCAAAAAGGTTAAAAATATGATTTTCTCAAGTTTTTAGAAGTTAAAATTATGGTTACTAATTTGATTTAATTAAACCCATAAGGTTACTGTTTGGTAACGATTAAATGTGTAAAAATTGTTGTAAAAATTGTTTTTAGCATTTTTGAGAAGAACTAATAACTAGAAAGGATCAAAATTGTAATTTTATGAAGCTTTAGAAAATTAATTTTCTGATGCTATTTATTACTATTTCGGTATTCATACTCTTCACACATATAAGAATTAATAATATTTGTTGTAAAAATTATTTTTAGTATCTTAGATGTATAAAAGAGTAATTACAAGTGTTAGTTTGGACCATTTTGCAAAATGTGGAAAGTTATGTTTTGAACCATCAATTATGTAATTTCAGTCAAATGATTTTAATTATAGTGAGTAATGATTGTTGAATATGTCCATGTATTCAAAATACCATTTATGATATTTAGAAAAAGTTTTAGAAGCTTTGTCATTTGTTAAGTGTTAAAAATGAGCAATTTTGCACTTTAACCCCTAAAGAGTAATGAAATTTGGCCTATGGCCCAAAACGGTTTTTTTTATGATGAGTTTAAATAATTTCAAAGTGTTATGGGTCTCCTAAAAGTATATATTAATTTTAAGGATCATTAGTTTGAGAAAATGTGTCAAAAAGGAGAAATTACACTTTGACCTGTAATATTTGAGAAACAGTTTTGACCTTGGGGCCTAAGTGTAAATATTGATAATTTGATAAGGTCAATATGAATGATGTCTTATGAAAACCATGTTCATGTGTTAAAGTTGAAAATTATATGATTTGTGATGCATATTTATGTGATCAATTACACAATGATTGGTGGCATGTTTTATTGAGGTGCATTATTTAAGTATTCTATGAGCATAAGATATTAAAGGATAAGCTATGATTATATGTCCATGCTTGCATCTCTAAATAACATGCTAAGATTGAAAGGTGACATAAGACACATTGAAATGATCCTTCAAACTCCAGGTATCAATGGTTATAGGAGGTGATCCAATAGAGGGATCCTTTAGACTTTAGGAATTAATGGTTTTGAAAGGTGATTCCATGCCCCCTATCCCACACTCTAGGAGTCGGGAATTTAGCTTATCAAGAGGATAAGTATAGACTAGTGACGACTAGTTAGATATGAGCTCATAACCTAGAACTCTCAAGAGGAGAGAAAATATAGGGTGGCCTCCATGGAGAAGAGAATAAGAAATGTAAGTCACCTAAAAGAAAGAATCATGTTAGGATATACACATGTTCTTTATGTCATGCCTATTTGCTGTGTATCCTATTATATCTTGCACATGGTATTGACATGAATTCATGATATGTTAGGTTGCATTCATGACAATAAGATTCATGCTAAAAGATACGGGCCTCAGCTAATGGTAATTGGAACTTAATGAATGAACCTTATATATGCTCACCATTTTCCTGATAAAACCCGAGGTTCCTGGGAACGGTGATGATGACACATATTAAGAGGCAAAAGCCCTACAGAGATTCTTTTATAAGTTTCTTATTCCCTCTTCATTTCTTTCCATCTCGTCTTCAGAGGTTGATGGCCATGTCGTAGATATCCTTCAAATACCGGTGTAGGAGTCACACTATGGTCCATAATAAAGTGGTACAAGCTAAAGTGAGGATATAGTCCTTTATGATACAAGACATAGGAGTTGTCTGGTCTTCTTACATGTTAATAACTTCATTTCTAGTAAACATGCACCTATGAAGGTTTTAGCTACATCATAGTTACACTTAGCTTTTGAATTATTGTATGCTTAAACTCTACAAATGGACTCAGTACAATTGATATGGTATTATATTTATGGAATATTTCTACACTATTATTATTATTATTATTATTATTATTATTATTATTATTATTATGATTATTATTATTATTATTATTATTTGACATGATATTTAAAGTCAATGTTATCATATGATGATGTTCTCAGTTTATGCTATACTATGTTCTGATTCACATGTATTGCTATGGGATGGATAGTTAAGAATATGTCGATGATATGTACTATTATTAAGTGTTGTATGATGAATATTTATACACTATAACTTATACATGAATGGCTCATAGTTTGGTCTTATGATAAAAAAAAATGGGTCATATTTCCCATAAACTTATTTTCAAAAGTTTAAAATCAAGAAAAAGAGTAACAACTAATGATTAACCATTATGCATCCTAGGCATATTATGTTAAAGTTAGGGTGTTACATTTTGGTATCACAGTTGGTTCTCATAGAGTTGAGGATTGGACTGACTATGCTTCCTAAGCATGATGCGATAGTTATGTCATGTATAGATGCTTTATTGAGAGGATAAGCTATAGGATAGAGATGCATGACTGTTGTATGTGTGTATGTTCCACGTTAACTAGCTTAGTTAACATGAAGTATTGGGAATCAGTTGTTTTGTTGTTTTGTGTGCTCAGACCGATGGTATGACTACAAGAATAGAGCCCAAGGAGGCAAGAGGGCATAGGACAAGCCCTCAAGGACATGGCAAGGGCCATGAGATGTTATTTGAATGAATGGATCGTTAAGGCAATACATGGCCTACTGTAAAGGTCTTGAGCATCTTAATTGAGAATTTCGCAAAGCAAACCCACCACTATTGAGGAACACTAAACCCGAACCAACTGACGACTAGATTAAAAGCATAGAGAAGGTCTTTTCAGTGATCACTTGCACCGAAGAGTAGAAGGTGATTGCCTACATGCTGGAATGCAAATGCCAACTTTTGGTGGACTGTAACCAAAGATTGTTGGAGGCATTTGGCACCATGATCAACTGGGAAATGTTCAAGACTTGCTTCTATGAGAAGTACTTTCCGGCATTTGTGAAGAATGCCAAAGATATGGAATTCATGCAGCTAAACCAAGGAGGGATGAGTATTGCATAGTACACTGCAAAGTTTGAGGAACTAATTAAGTTCTCCAGGATTTTTCAAGGAAATCCGATGAAATTTGGAAGTATGTTAAGTATGAAGCTAGGCTGAAAGCGGAAATCAATGTTGTTGTTGCACATATGGAGATTAGGGACTTCCTTGCCCTAGTCAACAAGTGTCGAATCATTGAGGAAGGCCATAAGAAGCTAAGCATATCAAGAGCTAAAAATTCCACTAAGAAGCTGGCACTGCAAGCTCTAAGATTTAAACCGCAATTCAGACCACAATTCAGGCCATAAGGACCTCAAAGGAATTTTCATCATGGGGGATCAAGTGGTCCTATGGATAAGGCACCCCAAAGGGCTCCGATTGCACCCCCTAGGCCTCACACCTTGCATTATGTCCCAAATGCGAAAAGTCACATGGAGATCGACCTTGCTTGGTAGGCCAGGGAGTTTGTTACAAGTGTGAGAAGCCTGATCACTATGCTAGAAAGTGTTTTGAGAGAAACCCAATGAATATTTATACGCTATAACTTTTACTTGAATGACTTATAGTTTGCTCTTATGAAAAAAAAAAATAGGTCATATTTTCCATAAACTTATTTTCAAAAGTTTAAAATCAAGAAAAGTTCTGAGACGAAGAGTAACAACTAACGATTAACCATTATGCGTCCTAGGTGTATTATGTTAAAGTTAGGGTGTTACAAAGTGTACTTTTTGAAGTCTCGTGCCACTTTCTAAATATCTGAGCCTTGGTTTCTTGTATACGATGGTTTCCTTCAAACCATTAAGCATGTTTATGATCATTTTACGATATAATATTCACTTCCTTTTAGTTTCCACCTCTTTAACAAGATAAATCATATTGACACATGTAAAGTGAAATTATTTTCCCTTTAAGAGCCTCACTATGCTAATGATAGAACCTGTTTACTACTTCAAGAAACTCAAGAAAGACATTACTCATTTTTCAAAATATTTTCTCTAAATTGTTTGTGTTATCATTCAAAACATATTGCAATAGCACTTTCTAAAGGGTCTTGGAGCTAACAATATGAAGGGAGCGTGAAGGCCAACATCTTAGAATTAATGGCTCCATTGGAAATCAGTAACTACGAGGAATTGGTAAACAAAAGGCTAAAGGCAGAAGAATAGAACTATGAATTAGTCGTTCAAGAGGTAGAAAAGTACAAGAAAAAATAGGTAGTGCACTCATTACAACTCACATAATTGCTATTGAAAAAGCCAAAGCAAGGAAGAAACTTTGAGGAAGAGAGCTCGAACAACCACAGCTGAACCTCAAAAGCTTATGACAAGGATAACTTGTCCCAAGTGTAGAGGCATCTGCTTGATGGACCAAAGCATATACTACAAATGTAGTCAACCCAAATGCAAAAGCCAAAACTGCATTGCATAAAGGTGACGAAGGCATCAACAATCGCTAGCCAAAAGCAATACCAAGTGGGTTATTCTAATGGGAAACAACCAAAGGAACCAACTATGAACCCATTGGAAACCACTAATTACGCATCCTTGGATAACAAGAGTCAAGTGGCTAAGGATTGCAATCATAAGCTAGTCACTCACAAGGTTAAAGAAAATAGGAAGAGGTCAATCCCACAAGGCTACCAAGCATTCCTACCACCTCACAAGAAATCCTACCAAGGAGATGATGTCAAGAGGAACTAGCCTCAACAACCTACCACAAGCCAACCAAGAACACAAGTAGTCAATCAGCGTAGGACAACTACTACTCACCTACAAGGGATTTAACTATTGTTCAAAGACCTATACCCAAACCACCATGCCCGACCTTGACAAAAATCATTGGGGAGCATGATTATTGGGAAAGAATGTGTGTTTCCATTGTAGTGAATCGGTACACTTTTCGTGGAATTGCACCAACAACCCTCAACTCTCTATACCTAAGCCTAACACACACGAGCATGTGTTTGCTATCACCGCTGAGATGAACTTCGAATCCGATGATCTAATTCAAGGTAAAAGTGAAAGCGACTCCCATATCTACTTAGGAATAAAAAATTTTGATGGCAAAATTTTTAAAAAGGGAGTGATGTAACATCCCAAGTTTCATCTAAGCCAATTGACTCATAAACCCGAGCAATTCATTTACTAACTAGACCATTGATCTTGGCCCCATAGCGACAAACATCAACATTAATGGTTTATGATTGATTAAGCCGATCAGCTTGAGTAAATAGCTAATAAATATAAAGAGTCAACAAAAGGTCAAAAGTTAAATAAATAGTAAGGAGTTAATTAGAAAGATTAATTACTCCTAATTAATGATTAAGATGAAAAATGAGTAGAACCAATAGATAATGGATAAGTGTCATGAAATATAATAATGTATATTATAATCATCAAGTGTGTCTAGATAAAGATGTAAAGAATTACAATAATGCCACTATCAATGTCTAATTACTAAAATGCCCTTGTCTTGGATTACAAAATTACTACAATGTCACTATTTTAATAATTACAACAATGCCATTGTACAAATCCTTGTGCTTGTCTTTAAGCAAGAATGAATATAAGCCATTGAATTAATATTAAGAATGGTTAAAAGCTAAACTAACCTAAAATAGCAAATCTCTAGCATAGAATATAAAATTATCAGTATAAGTTTCTATAGACAACTTATTTAACGATATGAATGAAATACTGACAAAGTAAATGATTTAAATATGTTAATCATGGATTAAGAAGTTAATGAATGATTGTACTAATTAATGAGCATAGGATTCCAATTAGAAGATATTAAAATAAGGATTAAACTACTTATAGTTAAGATTCCAAAAGTATGATTAACCTAAAATATATTATGACCCCAATTCGTGTTTAATTTTAATGCTACGACAAGACAACAAAATACATCACATGCATATTTTCAGTCATATATTTATACATACATAAGCTTGGAAATTAAATTATGTAAGAGTCTCATGACATGAATATATGATACATGCATGCATGAGAAGAATGAAAAATCATCCCATCATCCCCATGATACCCTACAATTGCATCATCATTTATAGGAAGGAAAAATTGTGATTTGATCTTAGCTTGCATGTCTTAATGAAAGCTTGATAGATGTTGAAGTTTTGACAACTTGTCATTATCAACAAATATAGGTGTGGGCTAAGCTACATTAGGCATATTATTTGGCATAAAAACTAACTAGTAACCTCAACTAAATCCTAACCGGTACTTACTCCAACTAAATGATCTAACTGTAGGTTGAAAAGTACACGAGAAGGGGGGTTGAATCATGCTTGGACTTTTCTTTCCATTTTCATTTTTGAGATCATCTTCAGAAACTACTTTTTACTTTTTGAATGTGGTTTTTGAACTTTCCTTCTAGAAGCGGGCGGTTGACCAAGTTAACAAAAAAGATGTCATGTCAATCCTTGACCGTGTTTGACTTTAAATCTGAATTTCAAATTTCCCTCATATTCCTGAAAGTGCACCGTTTCTAGTGAAACGTGCTTTTTGAAGTGTCATCTTCAGTTTTGCACTTTTCTTTGATCTTCTACTCCTCAATTAAAGCTTGTTGTGAATGATATGTTTACGATCATGAAGATTGAAGATAATAACCACACTTTGCTTCAGAATTGGATTGAAATCTTCATTTGAATTGTACTTTTTGAAGTCACGTGTTGCTATCTAAGATTTTGAGCCTTATTTGGTGCTTCAAGAAACTCAAGTAAATGATTAGTCCGTCTTGAAAATATTTTTACGAAATAAGTATGTTATCCTTCAAAACATTTAGCACTTATGCTTTGTGAAGGGTTCTGAGGTAACATAACTAAATGAGTTTTTGGAGACAAAAATATCCCCAAACATAGCCATAGGACAGTAGCCTTGAAGTCAATGTAAGGGACCAAGTTGTGTTTCATTATATTCCTTTACTCATTTGCTAAGTTTCCAAGACTGCTAGCATTCTCTCTTATTCTTATTCTTCCTATTCTATTTCTTCTTCTTCTCCTTACTTCAAAGAAAGCTTCTCCATCATCAAACCTCACATAAACACTTGAATCTTAACCCAAATACTTCACAAGCCTTGCAAGAGTTACATTTTTTAACTCTTGTGAAAAATATTGCCTCAAAGACGCTAGTTTTCAAGCAAAGATTCAAGAAGTGTTGTAACACCCAAAATTTATTTTAAAAATCTTATTTAGACTTTATTAATCTGAATTTCACAATTTGATAGGATTAGTCAAGATAAGATTGGCTTACTAACAAAAAAAATATGAATAGTGACTATGTAGATCAAGCCCATTGGGACCATTAAACCCTAAGAGCCTATTTGGTTTTAGTTTCAGAGTTCAGCTTTCATTTTCAATTTTTCAGTTTTTAGGAATTTGTGAAGGAAAAACTAAAAACTAGAAATGAAAACTAAAACTGAAGTTTACAATTTTCAAAATTTTTAGTATTTCCTTCATAAAATCTAGAAAACTAGAAAAGTGAAAATGAAAACTAAAAATTAAAAACTGAAACCAAATAGGCCCTAAAATTAGGACAAGATGTATGAAACTGAGAAAATATAGGATTAAGGTTATGAAAGGTTAGAAATGAGAGTTTTAGACCTAGAATTTAATTTTGGGTAATATCTATTTTGCAAGTATGGTATATCTTCGGTAAAATTATGGTGTGTAGTTTCTTACACTATATGAAACTTACAGTGTAAGTAGGCCACCTAATATGACAAGTGTGTGGCTAAGAAGAAGCCACACCATTGCCTTTATAAAGGGCCAATAAAAGTGCTACAAAATTTCATCCTTTTTCTTTAAGGAAATAATTTTTATGGTAACTAAATATAACACATGTTTTTACATAAATGAAATATGATTACAAAATTTATCTTTGCTTCCTCTTGCATTCTTGGCCATACTCCTCTTTAGCTTTCTCTCCATTCTTTTCTTCCTCAAATCATCATAAACTCACAAAAACCTTAAGCTACAACATCAAGCATGGATAGATTTAGCACAAACACAAGATTGCCACTTGAAATCTTTGAATCAACCTTCTTCCAAGGTTCCTTATTTCACCTCACCATCACAGCTAGCTATTGTGCTACTGTCGTAGGAGGAAAGCTTGGTTGAAATAGAGTGCAAATTGGGTGTAGAGGCAAAAACAAAAGATAAGACAAGGGCAAGGAACTCTAGTAACAAGTGGGGTTTTCTTTAACCTCTTTTTCTCAAAACTGATTCTGAAATTTATTTGAATGACATGGCTTGAGATTTTCATTTTTATTGAATTTTTAGACATGGATATTGATGCGTTTAATTTGGTGGAGTGTTTGGATGTTGTTAGAAAAGTCTTTTTCTCAAAAAGAAGTTGTGTATTGTGTTGCTGAAACTTGGATTTGAAGCAAGCAGGTCAAATTTCATGATTTTTCTTACATAGTTGGAGATGTTATTTTGAGCTAAAATTTTTATGTGATGAATCCAACATATGTAAGTGTTTCATAAATTTTCTTGATCCATTTTAAGCATTTATGCTATTTTTCAAAAGTTGGAAACCAAAAGGGTCAAGGTTTTTTGCCAACTAGCCAAGTTTGTAGTACTAATTTTGTCTAATTTTGTTACCATATCAAATGATCGAATTTTGAGCTAAAATTTTTATAGGGTATTGAGGACATCTTAAAGTCCAACCCTGGAATTTTATATGATTTTATCTATTCATTTGATAGGTTAGAAAAATCAAGACTTCTCCTTTAGCTGAAACTGAGTAGTTTATAACCTCCAAAATTGTGGAATTTTATTAATATAGCTAGAGACCTTATTATGCTTTAAAATTTTTACAAGGTCTCATTGATATGTTGAATTATCTCTGAAAAATAGTTTTGCTCTATTTTGATCATGTTTGATAATTTAACCATAATTTTCCTTAGAACTAAAATTCTGCAGCATACTCGATTAGCTAAAAAGATGATGAAATGTTTATGATTTGATCTCATTCATGTTATGTGAACTTATTGATGATACTAGGCATATATAAATGTGAATACTTATTACAATTGCTTATATATACAAGAAAAGCATGAGATATCTTATTAGGCCAGAGAGTAAATCCAATTCGGAGTAAACATAACTACCCTTGAATTGAGTCCGGGAGCAAACCTGGCTAGGAATAAATCTGTGTGAACTAAGAAAATCCAAGGATCACATATAGGAATGAGATCAGTCCTGAAAAGCAGTCTATTATCCTAGAATGGTCTAAGCCACAATGGATAAAGGGCAAAACAAGTCGAAATAGCAATTGTCCTAAGTAATCCTTTATCTTATGTGCTAAGTGAATGATTTTAGCATCGATATTGAGGCCAATATGTTTAAGTTGAAATTTAACAGTATATGCTTTATATGATGATGTATATATATTAAAAGATTGAATACTAAAGTGAACCCACTTGGCAGGATGATTTTGAACTTTAAAATGAACCTTTGATATGTATTATATGTTCACATTTTCTTAACAAACCGAAGTGACTAGGATGATAATGATGACATAGATATTATTATATATTTTTGGGGAATTCCCTATTGAGAATTTCACAATTCTCATCTATATGTTTTGTGTTCTCGTGTTGTCTCCATATTGATCTAGAGCACAATGAGGCTGCTACATGGAAGAATCAAATTTGTAGTAGTTCAATATCTAAAGCATTTTACTAGTTTTACTTAGTTATATGTATATGTTTGTAAATATACTAGAAGACAAATGTATGGTAAAGCTCATAAAAGAGCTTTTACTTGTAATTGAATTTATATTAAATAAATGCTTTGCTTCCCCTTTTTATATGTGTTTATGGAATTATGACTTAGTTATTACACGAATCAAACGAATTTACTATAGATATTTAAGAACAATCCGCTAAATTCTAAGTAAAAACTCCCGAATCTAATGTCATGACTTAAGGATGATGTTATACTTGGGAAAGTGTTACAAGGGTCACCCTACATCAAGCTCCTTGTTTGAGTTCTAGGAGTGAAGAGTCATATAAGCCTCTACACCAAGTGGTAGGACCCTTCTCTTTGGTTGTGAAAATCTTGATGGCTTTTAACCTTGCTCATTAGAATGTCATCAAGCTTATGTTTGTTGACAAAAATGTTTCAAGGGAATATTGTCAAAATATTTGGTGAACCTCATATGTTCCTTTCTGTTTCCTAAGTGATTTTATGATGTTTTCATGCTCAAATATTATTTAAAAATATGGTGTGTGGTCCTTGTATTGAAGGACTAACTTAAAACATGAAAATGATAGGTGCTGGATTTTTGGCTGTTTCTAGCAGTAGCTATTTCGCAATATGAAACTCACAGAATATGATAGTTTTTTAAATAAAACTTTTTTTTCTACAAACTAGACTTACTAAAGAACACTATCCAAAAAGCATCACCTAAAAATTAGCTTTCTAGCTCAGGATAGAAATTTTCAAAGTTGACCCAAAGACTGAAACTTTAAATATGATGATTCAGGAGAAAACAGGTGTAACTTACTCTAAAAAAATGCAAATGGGCTTATTTAAACTCTGTTGGAAAGTTAACACACATAGTAACACATCCATATATGCTTCACACTCTTTTTATCCATGATGGAACAGTTTGGAAAATGAAGTTACAAATAGGTGTGTTGAGAAAATCTGGAAAGGTGTAAGGGTACCATGATAGTTTCACAAATGTATTGTCAATTAATGAAATTACACTTAATGGAAAGCTCGATGAGTTAGGAATCTAGGAATTCCCTTAGAAGGCTAAAATAATGAATATTTTAAAAGTTGTTATTTTTCTAATATGATATGTCAGACTTGGAAAATATAAAAGTGTCAAGCCTTTTAAAGAGAAAGTTTAAGGAAATTAAATTGTAATGATCTTTAAGAAGAAAACTATGAATAAAAAGGTTATGAGGAACTTTGAAGTATATAATGAAACTCAAAATACCCAAGGAGCATCAAAGGTATTTAGGGAATGCTTAAGGTACAAAGAGTATAAAAAGAAAAGAGATTTTCTATAGAATTTTTAAGAATAATGAGAAAGACTTCATAATGTATTAATACCAAGACTTCCATAACCTCTTAGGAACCTTAGGGTAGTTAACTTGTTGACTTGAATGATGAAGTATAATATGAGATTGTGCATGCAAAGTCTATTGTTAAAGTATGAGACTTGAATGAAATGTCTACTATTTGGTATGAGATATTGTCTATGTTACATGAAATGACATCCAGTAATGTGAATGTATGGTGATTAGTCTATGAAATGATGAGGATGAATGATCGAGTATGTCATGACTTATTTATGACTAAATGATGATATGCATACATTCATGATTCAAATGATATAATAAATGACTAAACTAATTGCTTAACCGTCAAAGGGGGGCTAAGGGATTAGTGATGGTACTCCTGAGAGTTAAATAATACATGGGAAAAGCTCATTGCTTAACCCATCACCCCATCCATTAGAATTTTCTCAGAACAAAGTTTGTGGCAATGGCCACGATATGAGCTCATTACCTTAAGGAGATGGTTTAAGTCAACGGTATTGGTGCACTCAATGAGTGAAGGACCAAACCAAGTTAAAGATGTATAAAATGTTAAGTGCATGCATACAATTATGTTGAACCTATCTTGCTCTGATACTTGCTTTGCCTGAGTAATTGAAAGAAATGTTAAAGAAAGAAAGATGATGATCACAAATCAAGCAAATGTTAAGAATGAGTAATCATAAAATGCATGCATCTCTTAACTTATCATTGCCCATTAGTTATGTTATATAGTATGCCTGGATGCATGTTGGATGAAGGACTAAATGGATATTTTTGTTAATGTTATAAGAGTAGTTTAAAAGCAACTGCACTTCGGCTAGTTATGTTTGTGAAAATCTAGTAATTGAACCATTTATATATCTACATTTTTAAAATAAACTCAAGTGACTGGATGACAACGATGACATGTGTAGTGCCAAGCTAGGATTCCTACTTAGAAATCATGTATTTCTCACTCATATGTCTATTTCTGTGTTGTTCCCAGAAAAGTATGGATTGAAAGGTGACCACGACCTGGAAGGCAGGCCCACCACCTGTGAGCTCGAAGATGATTGGACTGTGGTGAGTAGGACCACCACCAGTAGAACACCGCATGCATCTGATTCCTTTTGGAAACCCTTCTCCTACCCTGGTTGAATTCCCTATAAGAGCATTATCCTATACCTTCTTTTACCTTGTAGGAGTAACCAATGGATCAAGCATAGCGCCACACAGTTATGAACCTAAGTGTAGATGGGTTAATCCAAGCACTTTGGTATGGGAAACATTGCCAGAATATCATCCTTTGGAGTAGAAAGATTAGCTCAAGGTCCCTCCCTAAGGTCCCCTTGCTAGTGGTAACCTAATGTATAGTGCCTGGTATAGAGAGGCATCCTATTTCATGGGGTGACCCATTTTTTACAATGAGGATGAGGATGAAGATTCTTTTGAAGTTAAGTTAACAAGTTTCCATCAGTCGAGCTTTGGCTCGCGAGAAAGCCCACGTTCAAGGAGTTGATCAACGGGTAGATGATGGCGTAGCAAGCAAGAAGGTTGTCGTCTAGGGGTTAAGTCTCCATTACCTATGTTTTAGGAGTTGATATTAGTCATGTACTGATCTATAATCCAATTTAGATTTACGCATTGGACTATTAGTTGTAGATTGGTTAAGAACTATGTGTCATACTCTTAGTTAGACTTATGTAATGTATTCCCTTGACTAATTACAACTATCTATGACTAAACTAATGTGTATTATGCTAAGTATTGTAGAATTATTCACGCTATTTACTTCCACCTAACTAATTGTGATTTCAAGTTCTTAGATTATTAAACGCAATGATAACGCTATATCTTCAATTCTCACTACAGGCTTAAACTTTCAAAAAATAATTTGTACCAAAGAAAATCATCCTCTATTTTTCTAAGTTAATTTCAAAAGAAAATAAATAAAAGGCATAAGTGACAACTGATATAATCCAAATGCAATCTTAAGCATAGTTGGGTTTTACTAAGGTGTTACACTAAAAGCATAAATACTTAAGGGTATACTTTGTCCAACTGAACACATACACAGGCCCTTAATTTGCAATGTGGCATACATCCATCCAAACTTTTGCAACCTTTTTCTTTCCTTCTCTTCTCTCTTTTTTTTTTTTTGCTATTTTTTTTACCAGCTTTGTTTCTTCTTTTTTTTTTGTTTTCTTGATGTGCCACTTGCTGAATTTTTTTGGCCACTCGAAGGCACATATTTTCCTTCCTCCACACATAAATTAAGGCATGTCATTATGCTCTCCCATACACTTATGCTCAAACACATATAAGAAATGCACAAATGATCTCCTAAGCCTAAAAGATTGGAAAACTTCATGGTTTTTCACTTTTGGCTAAGGATGTGCTAAAACAAAAGAAAGGACAATAAGACTCAAAGGGGATAAATAACAGGAATATGAAAATGGTAGCTACATGGACAAGTGGCTAGAAACAAGAAAAATGTCTCAATCACCTTCAAATATGCACATGGGAATATACTTTCAAACAAGACCCTAAGCAAGTTCTAGAATACAAATCCAAAGAGGGAAACACACATGAACAAACAAGGATGACATATGATAGTCCAAACCAATCAAAAAGGCTCAAAAACTACCATGACTATATGTTTTTGCAGGGTATCTCCCATGAAGAAGATGGTGAGGTTCGATAGGTGAGAAAAGATTTTCACTACATTGGCCCTTTTGAGATTCTATAATGAGTTGGAGCAGCGGCCTATAGTTTGGCATTACCTCCTAGTTTATCAACTATCCATCCGGTCTTCCTTGTTATCATGCTCTGAAGACGTGCCCAATCAATCTCATGTGTTAAGAGTTTGTCATATGAAGAAGAACCGGTTGCCATAGTGGATAGGTAGATCATGAAGCTTCACTTGAAAGAGGAGGCCTTAGTGAAAGTCATCTAGAGGAACCAATTTGGTGAGGAAGCGACTTGGGAAGCTGAAGAAGCCATGAAGGCCTTCCCAAGGGCTTAGGGCTGACTCTTAGAATCTGCATAAACCGTGCAGACAAGCATTTTGGTCCGCGAATGTGAGTTTTCTGTCCCACGGACACACGATAGAAACACACGGATATGGGATTGTACTTCCCGTTTTTCCATCAAGGTCTAGTAAACCCTCAATTTTCACATATCCCACAAACATGCACTGGGAATGTGCAAATGAACGTATTAGAAATCTGAGACGCAATAAAATGCAGACATGCATTTTCGTATATCATAATACTCCAACATGATGCATTTTTTTGTTTAATGAGCCCTCCCCTATATAAACTCGACCCTAAACCGGCTTCCTTCACCAAAAACACAAACCCTAATATCTCCCAACCCCTGTTCCACTCCTTGACTCTCTTTCTCCTCCAATCCTACCTCCTTCAAGCTTCAAGTTAAGGATTTGTTAATGGTTTATGTTAGGTTTCCCTCTTTTCTTCCATTTTTATGAGTTTGGGTGTTTATGTTCATGGTTATTTTCAAGTTTGGTTATTTTTATTTGTATATGTTTTATTGCTTCTATGGTAGAAGTTAGTGTCATTTTTACTCCTCGAAGCTCTTTTAGTGCTGACACCTCATACTCTACCCCTCAAGGTGAATGGGTAAACCCTGACCTTTATTCCGATCATTAGAGTTATTTTCATGCATATTGGTATGAGATTATGATTTTAGAGATTATTTCATGATTAGTATATGAACTCATATGAAATTATGCTAAGTGTGGAGGCTTATGTTTTCAAATGCATCATGAAGTATATGTTGGAAAACTCATGGGATCATTTTCATTATATCAAAGAGCTTTGCCAAGAAATTGTCTCTAAATGTATGCCTACAAGTTTTAAAGAATATAGCTATGTGTGTTTGATTATACTTTAAATTCATGTTTATGTTTTGTTGCTTTGCAAGATTTAATTAAGACTAGATTTCAATATACAAATTTAGAGAAAATTATTTAGTTTATCTGCTTTTTAGTTTATAGTAGCTATAGAGAAATGGATAGTGAGTTAATGGTTATAAGATCCTTAGCCTTAGTACCAAGTTGTACGTTAAAGGACAATCTCGCCATATCAGAGTATTCAGAGAACAAAACCTAGTTAGGTGTCCATTACAAGATCTTGTTAGGTGCCCTTCAAAGTTCAGAGTATAAATACATAAATATATTGATAAGCTATTTATTATAAACTACTATCAGAGATTCCTGTTTCTACTAGTTTACTATTTACATGCTTTACATAAATTTATGGCATTTGAAATATTATGTAGTTAAATATCAAAAGTGTTTTTATTATTATATATATCCCCTTGGCTGTCCTATGTGGGGTTTACGGGTGGAGCATATTCATTGAGTTTTAGATTCAACTCACCATTCTCTTGTCCTCTCCCTTATAGATATAGCCTTCTTTAGGTCCTTCTCAAACTCCTTTCAATAGTTGTAGTGCTTTAGTTTGGATGAGCTTCATGTTGTAGTGAAGTGTTTTGGGTTTTGTTGTAGAGTGCTCCAATGACTATGAGGCAAGGTCCTAGACCATGCATGTTATTTTGGTTTTCATGATATGAGATTATACATGAATTCATATGTTGATGGGTTTTGTTGCTTGTATTGTAGTAACACATTATGTATATATATATATTAGAAGATTTCATATTATGGAATTGGTTTATAAACTTAGATTTATTGGGTTTGAATATGATTTAATATGGAAATACATGTTTGATTATGTTTTGAAAATGGAAATTATAATTAATTATGCAGTTAGCATGACTCGCGCCTAAGGCTTGTGTAAGGGTGGGATTTCCCACATATTGATCATGATCAAAGTCGAATCATGACACAATTTGATGTGCAAGAGCTATTGGAATATTAATTGGTCTTGCCTATCGGAGATACCCATTTTTCCTCTAGCATTAATCGGTTTAAATCATGGTATACTACTTTACTTTGAGTCACTATAACCAATTCTTGGAGTCACTGTAAGGTTCTTGGATGTTGGTTGAATTTGAGGTGCAAATTGAGAGGTACGAGCGCTAAGACAAGTGTTGGGAAATAATTCCCCCACCAACAAAAATCTATTAAATCAACAACCTTATTGAATTCCAATTTAATTTCCCCTCGATTGGATGCAACCAATCATACTTCCATGAATGATTTCCTTGGAACATCACCCTTGAACAACACTTAATTTAACCTAAAAATTAAACATAACACTTATCAATCACAATGAATTGGAAAGAATCTCCCAAAAAATCCTTGTCTTCCCTTAATTTAATAATCTTATATTTTCACACAACAAATTAACCCAAAAAATATGGGCATAGTAGTCTTCCATTAACATAGGAGCCTCTTTGGCTTAATTATGTTTATATTTTAAGCAAGCAAATTAATTAGAACAATTTCAGCAAAATGTCCCCTAATAAAAGAGTATCCCCTTAACAAAAATACTTTTAAATTTCAAGCAAATAAATTAAGTAGTGAAATTTTTTTGACTGTGCTCCCCTAATATAAGAGTATCCCTTTAGTTATGTTTATATTTCAAAAAAGCAAAATTTAGACAAAACTTCCACAGCAATTAATCCAATAATAATTACAAAACAATTAGCCATCACATTTCTTAATTCATGCAGTTTAATCAATCCTAAAAGCCATTTGTTCGAGTCCACACCCCCTATTTCTTCATAAGATGCAATCATGCAATAACATAACTCTATAGCAAACATTGGGAATGGACACTAAGCTTTCCCCACAACAGTCTATAGCTCTATCCTAAGAAATTTAACTCTCTCTCTCTCTCTCTCTCTCTCTCTCTCTCTATATATATATATATATATATATATATATATATAAAGAAACTATATAATGATTACCAAATGTCCAATAAAATCCTACTCACAAACAAACTAACGCTCCAAATATGGCCACTGTAATGTTAAACATTGGAAAAGAAAAAGGTTAGAAACATTTTAAACATAACAATTTTGAGCGTTAACATGGAATAAAAAAAATCAAATGAAAAATGTAAACCGATTAAATGTTTAGAACAATACCAGAAACATAATGGTGGTCTTCGTTTGTAAAATGGTGGCTCCAGCTACCAAGTGGTGGTGCAGAGATCAGGAAGAAATAAGAGAATGTGAGAGGAAGAAGGGGCTGTGTGTGTTTAAATGCATTTTCTGTACTACCAACAGATAATGAAGCACGACATTTCAGTATTTCTTATTTCCGACGATTTTTCGTTGACAAAAGGATCTGATGGGAAATTTAAAATGTTTGAAGGGGTAATGTTATGAAACTCAAGTAACTTATGGAAGATCTGCCAGTAATCTATTAATTTTTAAAATAGTTATTAGCAACGGCCAATTAATCGAAAATTTCTCAAAAAATAAAAATAAAATAAATATATTACCAACCGAAGGATCCGTTGAAAATACCTTGAACCCTAAATTAAATTTTTAATATTCATCCATAACTTGAAATATTTTTGCGCCATGTGGCGCCTAATGACGTCAATTATTACTGATGGATTTCTGTCTTATATAATAACTCATTCTTTTTAAAATTTTCTCATCTTTTCCATCGGTAAGTTGTCGATGATATTGATGGCAAAAAGTATGTCCATAATTTCAATTAGTAATCCGCGTGTTCCTGATAATGGTAACGTGCAGTAAGTAGTTTATCTTTTTCCTTTGGGTCTTTTGGCCCCCTTTTTTGAGAAAAAGAGAAAAAAAAAAAAAAAACAGTTATGTGCCTAGATAGATAATAATTGGGCGCGAGTCAAATATGAGAAACCCAATTGCAAGCAAAAGGATCATTCACAAGTCAAAACTCGCAAGCAAGATAATGTTCACCATTTTCTTCCTTCCATGCTCGTTGCAACGACATGGAGAATTCAAAATTTGATTTTGATTTAAATTTCAATAGATAGAGAAAGCTCATATTGAGTCTCAGAGAGGTGAGCCCACCCTAGAGAGACCAAAGTGAAACAATTTCTAGATGGGTGTCAATGTTGCCCCAAATGAATCCCACATTGCAAGTTTTCAAGCCGTGAAGAAATTTAGGATGAATCCATGAGTTTGATTTTGAAGGAAAAGGGAGAAAAATAAAAGAGTTTGTAAAATAAAATCTTGAATAATTTACTCTATAAAATGCCTTTTTTTTCCTCCTCTCTCTAAAAATAAAACTCACAAATATGCCCTGGCAAAGATTGTTTTCTCCCTTTTTTTTTGTGTTTATTTAAAAAACATTTTATCTGAAAAAAAGAAAAAGACTTGAATGAACCTATTATCCTATCCCATTCCATTGTGGGCTAGCTAGTGCATTATGCACGATATTGATCACAACTCACAAGTGAGCTATTGGTGTATCTCGCTAAAAACCATTGCTGTTGTCCACTAAGGTCGTCTTGAATTAAGGCTTTAGTTAAAACCCCATATTTGCGTTGATAATCTTTGGTGGGCGAGCGTCATCCACTAAGGCTAATTTTTGTTCTCTTTAATCTTTTCGAGTTAATGAAATCAAGTCAATTGGTGTGGTTCATTAAGGAATTGAAGTCCATTTCTGGCGAAGTTTTGGTTAACAATTGGCAAACATACAATGGTGGGGCGGTTCGCTTATTGAGCAGTCACTCATTGCTGGTGAGGTGATGGGCTCACTTTGAAATCCCTAGCAAATATACCCTGGAAATATATGCAAAGAAGGCTATAATTGAAGTTTCATTGTTCAAAGCTGAATCTGATTAATTCTTTGAGGGTTAAAACTGAAAACAGAATATTCAACCTGTTTACATTTTTTTTTTCTTAACCTAGCTTAGAGTTTTGGGCGGCCACCATTACTTCTTCCATAAACCTTTTCTATAATACCCTCTCTTTTTCATTCCATATCTATCCAAAATTAAAGAAGCACATAGATTAAAAAAATAATAAATGAATCTTGATAATAATAAAAGGATATATAGGTTGATCATATTATCCCTATTAAAATATAAATTTACATGATTATAATGTTGACAAATAAAACACAATTAATTATATAAGGGATAACATTGAAAACAAATAATTTAATGCTTCTTGATATAAGAAATAGACAGATATTCTATAATAAAAAAATTTAAAAAATAGACAAATGGAGTGAAAATGGGAGAGTACTAAGAATCCATTTAGTTCAAGAAAATATGTCTTATTTTCTTATTTTTAAAATTAATTATAGGTACTTTCTATTTTTAACATTTTATGAACAGAATGTGACAATAACAATTTTGTTTTCAGTTTACAAAATTCTAAAGAAAAAACAAGATTAAGAATAAAGTGATATATTTGTAAATAATTTCAAAAACAGAAAAAAAACCTATTTCTAAAATCAACAGTCCCTAAACAATTTCGAACAAAACCACATCTGTCATCAGATACGTTTTTATATTATTGAGAAGTGTCTGAAGCTAGCTCGTGTTCATAAACGGGTTTTATGCAATGTACAAGCTAAGAGTGGCTACCAACCATTCCCTCTAATTCAAAAGAGGCCAACAAGGTTATGAAGTTAATGGTATGTTTGTGAATTTGGATGTTAGAGGGGAAGAAAGGGGACGAAAAGACTTGTAATGTAAAATTACATTATAAATCCATCTTCTCCTTTTTCTTAAAAATCTAAACTCACAAATATATCCAACAGTTGGCTTAAATGATCAACTAGAACATGAGACTACGATAGGCTGTTTTCAACTTGTGGTATCCAATATTAATTGTTTGCGATTTTGATAATTTTCGCACTCAAAAAGCAATGACAATAATTGTGATTGCATTACCCATGTTTTTCTTCAATTATATGTGCAGTTTTTATAATACCATCACGACTACAAACCTACAGATTATTCCTCACGTATCTTACTGGCAGCTTGAATTGATTACTGTTATCAGTTTTGTATGCTTTCGCCGTTTCAATGAAGAGTCGCCCAATTTTTTCATGGTTATTTTTTGTTTCATTATTATTTTTTCTTCTAACTTTTCCGTGTGCTGGATTTAAAGTTTACACCCAAAATCAAGCTAGTTACCCCACCACGATTTTGATCTCAACCAAATAAAAATGGAAGAAAGCGACCGAAGCCGTGCAATTATAATGGGGAATAAGATGGAAGAAAGTTTAACAAGTGATAGTCAACTATTGCTGCACGTTTAATATATAGGGATGAAAAGTTGAGATGAATTTTAAGTGTTTAAAATGTGTCCTGAGTTTTTAATAGTCAGTTTTAAGGTAATATTTGGAAAATGTCTCAGGACAGAAAATATAGAGATATTGAGAAAAAGAAACGTGCTTAGAATGCGATAGAGATAAAAAGTCCTTAAATAATTATCTTCATCTCAGGACAATTTTTAAATCAATTTTTGACCATCCAAAATGGAAAGACACCAAAGACATATTTTTAGGACATAAATTTAAAATATTTTTTTTAAGAATATCTTTTTAAATATTTTATATTTCATCCTTGTCCACTTTTTCTTTTCAATTTTTCATCAAATTATAATATAATATTCTTCATCTTTTTATCAATCACTATATGTCTTATACACTACTGTCAAATACAGCTATTTTCTCCATCTCTACTATCTCATTGTCTTTATTTTTTTTTTTTTCAAAATAGGTATCAAACACAGCCTAAGTGTCTATAGAAGTGGTTTGGCATGTACAATGTCTATAGGAAAGGAAAAGAAATGTGTGGTGGAAAAGCATGGTAGCTGTATAATCTAACATAAAATCTTGGCTTAATTATATGTTTTATCTCCTAAAATATGACACTTTTATCTCATATTTTTATATGAATTTTTCTTTTTAGCTTCTTAAAAAAAATTATCTTTAATACAAAAGACGCTCTAACACTCTCAGTAGAGAGACGAGCAATACATTAAAAACAAACGATCTATAATATCATTACAAATAAATCAACAGGATCAGAACAAAAAACATAAACAGTAACTAAGATAATAAGACCAAGAAAGATCATATGACATACAATCAAAACAACCAAAAGCTAACTACATGCAAAAACTTCCATAGCATCCCCAAACAATCCCCACCATATCCCCTTTGATATTACCATCCCCTTCTAGCTCTACTATTATTTATTCCTACTAAGTCAATATTAATGGTTGAATTATCTATTGAATGTCTAGAAGTTTCTGAGTTGATAGTATGAGATTCTGGTATTTGTATAGACTTTGATCTATTCATTCTTAATCTAATATTATTTCCATCTTGAATTATTTCTCTTACTTGAGTATGTTCTATTTTTTCGGGTTGTACCACATCTTGTAACACCCATTCTTCTGGAATATTTTTTTACTACTTAGAGTGTTTTAACTTTTTAGGAACTTGTCCGTGGTCTTGCTCAAATTAGCTTGGACTAGTGTGGTTTCATCTCTAGAAGATTGCTTCAAGGCTCTAAAATTATAATCTATCTTTGTTACTTTATAATATATTCTATATATTATTTGAAGAGGATCATACTTTTCATCTATTATGTAATTGGGGTTTTAACATATAATTTTATAGCTACTGCCATATAATCATTATTTATATTCATGGCAAAATTAGGATAACAATTAAAAAATACAGGACCATTATGGCAATTACTTTTTAATGTCGCTATTAAGGAGTCTTTAAAATTTTTAAATCTTATATCTCTCAATATTACTAATATGGGAGTATTTACTCCTAACTTAAAGTTTGGTTTTGTTGCTACTTGGATTAATCCTATGTGAATAAAATTAAATCTTTTTTCTCTATGTTCTTTTAACTTTTCATTTTCTAATATATTTATTATGTTATTATTACTTGTAGGGATAACTATATTCTAACATATGTATTTCTTCATTTCTCCTTTGAAATAGATGTTGACTTTTGTATACTTCATTTTTCCTAATTATAGGTATCGACCAATTATGTAATCTTTCTTTGATTTTAGCTATTTGTAATTCTAATGAGGAACTATTATTACTAGAGGAGGAAGCTTCTTCATTATTTGTCCTAACTACTATCTCATTATTTCTTCCTAAGTTTAGATTACTTAGAGTTCTAGAAGTCTTGCCATTAATCCTATCAGAGTTTTATGTTATGGGACCACCCTAGTTGACCAACGCTCTCCCTTCCTTAGGCCTTACTACCGGAACCATTCTGGTGACCAACGTATACACAGTCTCACTGCTACACTACACTCTGATTCAGACTAATAACAAACACTTACTCAGAATCTAAATAACAAACTTAGCTAAAGAAATAATTTAACAGTAATATAGACAAAACTGAAATAACCTACCTCTCTCCCGCACTTTTGGCTCTGATACCACTTTCTCTAAAAAAAAAGAAAGATATGCAAAGATGGTATAAAGATGTATTTATATCTAAAGTTATGATTAGAGGTGATGCTAATAACTCATTTTGGAAAGAAAGATTTATCAGCTTTACCTAATCTATTCGTAAAAGTCATACAAAAATTACAAACTCATTATGGTAGCCAAATCCCATATGATACCTTAACCTTTGGACAAATACATAATATTGTAGTTGAAACAGGGAATAGAAGTATGTACGGATATGAAGTTACAAAATAAAATGAAAAAAGAAAAAATAACCAATAGAAGGGAATTAGGAACCTTTTGCCAGCAATATGGAATAGATCCTTTAAAAGCTCCAAGTAGACAACATAAAAGACAAATTAAGAAACAAGGGAAATATGCAAGGTCTAATAACCCTCGAAAATTTTATAAACCACGATATGCTCAAAAAACCCAAAATTATAATAAACCTTATGTAAAGCCAAGACCTAGAAAGTTATTAAAAAGGAAAATGTATGTTGGAAGTGTGGAAAACCCAAACATTTTGCAAAAAGTTATCGGGTACAACAAAAAATAAACGAATTAACTAATGAAGAATTAAAACAAACATTATTAAATATATTTATTAATTTGGAACCAGAACTAGAATATGAAGAAGAAATGATTAGTGAAGAAGAAACTGAAGATAATGAAATTTTCCAAATAGATAAGGTTTCCTCAGAAGAAAAGAGATAACGGAAGAAGAAAAATATTGTTTAGGACCAGGACTTTGTAATTGCAAAAACTCTATGGATAAAAGCTTAAATATATTAAACAGTGATCAAACCTCAGTTTTAATATCTATAATAGATAAACTAGAAAATTCCCCATTAAAGAATGAATTTCTACAACAGTTAAATGAATTAATTTCTAAAGAAGAAAAGCAAAGAAAAGAAATAACACCCACGGACATGAAAGAAGTATTTAATAGGTTTAAATCCCTTAAAGAAAACGTGACTTGTAAAAGATCTACAAAATGAAATTAAAAATCTAAAAAAAAAATTTCAGAACTTAAAGAACAAGGTATTAACTTAGAATATAGATTATTAAAATTGGAAGGAGAATAAATAATCCATAATCAAAAATCAAAATCTATAATTATAAAAGAACCAGAAGAAAGTTCTAACCCATTTATTAATATATTAAGCCTTATAACTACACATAAATGGTGGACACAAATCACTTTGATAATTAAAAATGAGAGATTTGATTTAATAGCTCTAGTAGACTAGGTGCTAATATAAATGCCATACAAGAAGGAATAATACCAACCAAATATTATGAAAAAACTATGAAAATGTATCAGAAGCAAGTGGAACTGGATTAAAAATTAAGTATAAACTTTCAAATGCAAAGATTTGTAAAAATAAAATTTATTTTAAGACATCCTTCGTATTAGTAAAAAATATTGTAAATACTATAATTTTGGGAACCCCTTTTATATGTTTATTATATCCATATTGGACTTGAAAAAGGTGTAGAAACACATGTAATAGGATAACCCAATTCTTTTTGAATTCCTAGAACCTCCCAAGAAAAAAGAATTAAATTCTGTTACAAGAAGTTTCCATATCAGAAGAAAAATTAGTTCATCAGAAAAAAAAAATAGATTAATCTTTTACATAAAGAAATTTATTATAAGAAAATAGAAGAACAACTTAAAACCGATAAATTACAAAAAATTATAAAGCATTTTGTAGAGAGAATAGAAAAAGAAATCTGTGATAACAATCCAATGACTTTTCATCATAGGAAAATTCATGAAATATCTTTACCCTATGAAGAAGGATTTAAAGAAAAAGACATACCTACTAAAGCTAGACCTATAGATGAATGAGGAATATTAACATCCTGTAAAAAGGAAATCCAGGAATATTTAGAAAAAGGATTAATTAGACCTTCTAAATCACCCTAGAGTTGTTAAGGATTTTATGTTATGAAAGCATTAGAAATACAAAGGAGCCCCTAGATTAGTAATTAATTATAAGCCATTAAATAAAGTTTTAAAATGGATCAGATATCCTTTACCCAATAAAAGTGATTTAATTAAGAGATTAAATAAAGCTAATATATTCTCCAAATTTGATATGAGGTCTGGATATTATCAAATATCAATAAAAGAAGAAGATCGATATAAGACCGCTTTTGTAGTACCCTTTGGACATTACGAATGGAATGTAATGCCATAAGGACTTAAAAATGCTCCAGTGAATTTCAAGAAATAATGAATAATATTTTCTATCCATATATGAACTTCTCTATTGTATATTTAGATGATGTTTTAATCTTTTCTAAAGGAATTAATCAGCACATTAAGCATTTAGAAAAATTTATCGAAAAAATTAAAGAAAATGGATTAGTTGTATCAGCTAGAAAAATGAAAATCTTTCAGATTCAAGTAAAATTTCTAGGTTATGAAATATATCAAGGAACATTTACACCTATTAAGAGATTCATAGAATTTACAGAAAATTTTTGAATGAGATAAAAGATAAAAAAACAATTACAAAGATTCTTAGGTTGTTTAAATTATGTAGCAAATTTTATTCCAAATATCAGAATTATATGTGCCCATTATACAAACGTCTTAAGAATCCCCTTCATGGGATGAAGAAAAATTCAGACCATCATTAAAGTCAAAAGTATTGTTACAAGTCTTCTGTGTTTAGGAATACCAACCTTCAGCCTCTCTTACCGTAGAAACAAGATGCTTCCAGATATAGGATATGGTGGATCCTTAAGCAAGTCCTCCCAAATTTCATAAAAGAGCAAGTTGTCCGATATCATTCAGGTATTTGACATCCATCAGTAAAAGTATTCCACAATTAAAAAAGAAAATTTATCTATAGTATTATGTATTACTAAATTTCAAGATGATTTATTTAATAAAAAGTTACCCATATAATTGATAAAAATGATCCTAGTAGATCTCCCATTCCAAACTTAAGATTATAAAGATCTTGACCATAAAAGATTGGAATCAGCCTTTCTACCAACTAAAGAATTTACTCGAGAATTTGAGCCTAGTATTATAATTACTTTGGTTACATAAAAGTTGGCATCATGTACTAGATTTCTCACCTAATCCCCATTCATGGTTCTTTTGGTTTAAAAAGGAATCTCTTTACAATTCCCTAAATGGTTTCTTAAGTGGTTTCATGATTTTGGACCTATTCCAGCCATCTTCCAAAAGAAACAGAAATGGGATATGAATATTGGAAGCTATGACATCCTTTGCACCAGATATGAAATTGATCTCATTTGTCACTTGTCTAGGTGTACCTGGATAATGCAATGGGAATATAATTCAGCGAAAATGGAAGAAAATAATAGCATTAAATTCTTAGTAAAAATTATAAAAGTCAAATGGTGGGGAGTATTTGATTTAAAATTAAACGAGTAAAAAAGTTATTGATGCATGGTTATCCCATTCGCATGATAAAAGACCCTCATCCTCATCAAGCACCTCACAGACAGCTGAACTTCAAAAAGAATCCCATTTTTAGCACAAAAGCAACAATTATTGGCAGGACTGGCCCAAGCCACTTAGAAGAAGAAATTCAAGAACAAATTAAAACAATATCAAAGTCAGAAGACGACAAAGAAATTTGTTCTAGTCTAGGACATTATTTTGAAGATACGGAAGATGAGTACGTCTGCAATGAATATTTGGATAAGAATCAACCAAAGTGTCGGCAGCATCTTGAACAGTGAAAGACAAAATCACAAAAGAATCACAAAAGAAGAACAAGACAAGTGTGATGATGAAGTGTAACGCCCCAATTTTTCCTGTAATTTTTACTGTCATTAGGAATTACCGAATTACCGTAGGTAAATATTATATAAAATTTGAGACCAAACAATCCTTAATAAAGGAATATAACGTTAGAAGAGAAGTTAGGAGCAATTCGTGCAAGTATTGCAAACCCCAATTTTCTGTACGTGTAAAATGACCAAAATGCCCTGAGGTTATTTTACTCAAAATGAGGATCGTGGGCCCCACCCATCCTCAAGGGGATGTTTTGATGTTAATAAGGGATTGTTTGTGTTATGTGTGTTAATAGAGGAGAAGAATCTCAATTTTGAGTTTCGACGCGAAATGACCAAAACGCCCTGCTGTTTTAATCCAAATTGCGTGCCGCTGAGCCCGAACCTCACTAAAATGTGTTAAAAGGTGTTTTTAAGCCATGATTAACCATTGGTTAAGCTCGAGTGGTCTCGGGCAATTTTTAAGTAAAATGACCGTTTTGCCCCCTCTTTAGTTTTACAATTTTTGAGATTTTGATTCGTCTAATGAAACCTAAGCAATATTAGGCTCAAATTAAAGCTTATTAAATTCTAATTACTAATCTAGAGTCAAAATTATTTATTTAGATTGATTAGAACCTAAAATTGCTTAAAACACCCAAATTGCTTAGTAATTCACTTAAGCCCTTAACGTAAATTCTCTAAATTGCATGAATACCTTGCCTACACCTAAATAATACATGGAACACACAAAATCCTCTTCCACAAGGCTGTAATGACTGAAATTATTGAGTAATAAGTCAGAAAATTATTACACAAAAATCCAAAGAATGAAAACAAAGAATCATGAAAACATGGAAACATGATTCCATGTTTAAGCCACCAAACAAAATGATTTTCTTCCTTATTTTTTTTCCTCTAATTTTTGGTCAGATTTCCTTCCTTCCTTTGTCCATTTATGAGCTGCAAAATCTCTATAAATAGGCATGCTTGAAGATAGTTTAGATGCCTAGTTCATAACTTACACAAATTCTAGTCTTAGAAGCACCAAAAGCTTTCTTTCTTTCTTTCTCTTGGCCAAATTCCTTAAGCTTTTCAAGGATATTTTGCTTCATTTCACTCAAGGAAACCAAGTTCTCTTCCTTTCTTTCAAATCAAATTAGGTAGGGAGTTGTTTTTAAGTTTATTTCTATGTTTTGCTAAGTGTTGTTCTTGGTTCAAAATGATAATTTCATGGATTTTCTCTAGTTTTTCCATTTGGTTTTCTTCTTCCTTTTTCTTTAATCAATTCAGCCATATGGCCTAGGTGGGACTAAGATGATGGCTTGATGATGAGGACCTTGAGGGTGGGTTGTGAATCCATCACAAGTTAGGCCTCTAAAGCTTGAAAGTTCCACTTGATGCAAAACTTTAAAGAATAATATTTTTATGATGTTTTTATGATCTTGAGTTTAGAACTTGAAAGATGTATTTTGCACTTTGTCTTGCTAAGATATATTGGGTTGAATTTATATTTCTCTAAAGTCTTGGAGGAGCTCTAGTAAAGAAATAAAATGAACTTGCATCCATGTTTAAGTTTATGCCTTGCATAACCATGTTTACTTTCTATGTCATCACTAAATTCTCAAGAATGAATAAATGAACTTGCATATTCATGTTTAAATTTCCAAGCTTGCATTTCATGTTTATGTTTCAAGTTGTCACTTAATCTTCAAAGATAATAAAGAGGATGCATCTCATATTTATTTTATGCTCTCACTTTATTTTATAATGGCTAAAAGAATCAACGCATGACATGTTTATTTTTATGTCATCACCTAAAGATCCTAGAGCTCAAAGACTTGCCCAAGTATCACAAGCAAAGAAATAAGATTATTGGAGTTAAAGAATTGATTCTTTAAGAAGTCTTGAGATTGGAGCTTAAAAAGATGTAATAATAATTCTCTTCTCCCTTCAGGTCAGTGCGTACCGCCTCGGTTTCTTAAGATTCTTCTCCCTCCACTTCCTATGCGACTCCGCTCCAAGTTTCTTGCATCATGTTTATATTTCAAGCTCTTGCATCATGTTTAATTTTCAAGTCATCACTTTAAATCTTAAAGATAAAGAAATGGATTTGCATATCATGTTTATAATTCCAAGTTATCACCTTATAATGACAAGATTAAAATGAGGTTGCATAGCATGTTTATGATTCTAAGATATCACATAAATCTCTTAAGCTCAAGACTTGCTCCTTTTATCTTAAGTGAGAATTTTAATTATGAAGATTCTTTCAAAAAGAATTAGTTTCTAAAAGAGTTTTAAAGCTTTGCAAGGATTCTACGAGAAACTAATATTTTATGTTCACTTAAAATGTGATTTTATACAATTATATGAGGTTCATGATTCGGCTTCTGATATGAATTAGTACCAATAAATGATGATGATTTAATATGTTTGAAGTTGTGATAATTATGGTTTATTGCTAAAGGAATGATTCTATGCATGTTAGAGATAAAACTAGCTTCCTAGAAAATCGTAAAACCAAGATTTCTAGAACTTTAGAGAATGAAATTTATGCATTCTATCCAGAGCCTTTAGTGACCTTAAGAACCAGATATTATTATGTTTAGATAAGGGACAATGATTCATAATTGGTTTAGTAATTAATTTTAGCATCATAGGGAAAGTCGGTAACGAGAAGGGTTAAAAACGTAACTTCTAGCACATAAAACCTTAAGAACAACTACTGTCTATGCTACCTGATATAGTCTAATAATGTTCTTAAGGCTTATAATTGATGGTAATAAATCCCTTAGATGCATAAGTAATTAGTTTGATAATTAAGGTTACCCAACTTTAGAGTTCGGTTATTTAAGGGAGCTTTTGTGAGAATTTTAGATGACATCTTTTGATGCTTTGGAATGTCAGTTTATATGATGAAGTAATGCCTACTGAGAATTTGATATTATTGAATGATTTCATGGCTTGCATGTTATAGTTGCTATTGCAAACAATGAGAATGTTCATGCATCTTGATGATTATGATATAACATGCTAAGACTTAATGGTGACTTAAACTTATAAGGAAATGATCCTTTGGATCCATCAGACTATAGATGGTGAAAAGGTGATCCTGAGAAATTGATCCTTTAGATCCATCAACTATAGATGGTGAAAAGGTGATTCTTGCCCCCTAGCCCGTTCTCTCAAAAGGGTAGAGTTGGGATTTTAACTTATCAAAAGGGATAAGTATATGCTAGTGACGACTAGTAAGGTATAAGCTCATAACCTAGATTACTCCCAAAAGGGTGGAGTATAGGGTGGCCTAGGAAAATGATGATGAAAGTAATTTTAAGTCACCTAAGAAACTAAGTAAATGCATTATGTGAATATGATGTTCTACTATGCATAGTATTTATGAGATGATGATGAGGAATATGATGTGATTTTATGCATAACTATGTTAATATATATGAAAGGAAAATTTCATTATATACATGACATGCTAAGTTTATGATGCATTATAAGACGCATGATTAAAACCGACGAACCTCGGTAAAGTATATTTTCAAACTTAATAAATCAATCTTAGCATGCTCATTATTTCATAATAACCCGAGGTTCCTGGGGACGATGATGATGACACAATGCATCATGAGGTGAGTACCCTACTGAGATTCTTTTTATAAGTTTCTCACTCCCTCTATTTTTCTTTCCATCTCGTCTTCAAAAACGAAGGAAGCATTCGTGAATCACATTGAGGCTTTCACCTGGTAGCTGAACTCATCCTAGTTTCACTCGTATATTTCAGATATCTATCCCTATCCTTGGAGTGTTATTACTAGGTGCCATTAATGGATGTCCTTCCATCCATATATTATTTATGTTTTGTTAGATTGCCTACACCTAGTCTTATTTTGTTGGTAGGCAAACTATCTATGTGTTATGTAATTATGGATGTTATATGATGAAGCCAATATGATGTGTTTTTCATGCTATGTCTGCACGTTTTCACTTTATTTCGATTATTGTTCACGTTATGCGCGGCTCATGTTTTCAATTATGTTTTAAAAAAAAATGGCTCGTAATTTCACTAAGTATTTTTCAAAGTATGATGAAAGAATTGAAGCAAAGAGTAAAGTCTAGTAATTAATCAAATACAACCTAGGTGTATTGGTTAATTATTAGGGTGTTAAATGAAGCATAAACCAATTTGTAAAAAAGCCTAGATATAGAGCTAATTATTACACATGTAAAAGTCAAAAGGCTATAAAATAAAAGTTACTAGTCTTGTCCTTTGTAATCATGTAAGAATCTTATGAACTCATCATGATGTAAGCAACATAGTGCAATTGGCCTCTATAAAAGGCTAAGCCAACGTAGTAGCAAGACATCGGAAAAAATTCTCACTAAGCCTTAGCATAAGCTCTGAAGTAATAGCCTTCCCCATTTCAGTCACTATACAGAACCTCTTTTGTATCATCTTTGTGCAAACACCCTGAAGTATTCAATAAAGTTTTGAAGTTTACAGGATTGAGTATCTTGTAAATTTTATGTTAAATTATGTTTCCTTATTATAGATTACGAAGAGCATTGAGAAAATTGAGAAAACATGAAAAAGATATATTAGATACTATTGAAGAATTTGAAAATCATCCTTTTCCCCAAGACCAAATATTATTAGATCAATTATATGATATGTTTTTAACGTTGATGAAAGAAAGAGTTATATCAAAAAGATTTTAACTAGTATGAGTTATTGTTAAATGTATCCTTTATATGTTTTGAGAATACAACTTAAAAATTTACATCAGTTGTGGATTCAAACTTTATCGACATATTTGATTTAGAACGCCTACAAGCTACTTTTGAAAATATTAATCACTTGAACAATCTTTATCTTCAACTTTCAAGTATTGAATATAAAATAAAATTAATTTAATACGATTTGTCTATCTTCGCTGGATTCTTGTCCCTTTCAGTTAATCTGCCCCCTTCATTATACGATCCTTAGAAAGTGGTATCAGAGCCAAAAGTGCGGGAGTGAGGTAGGTTATTCAAATTGTCCCGCACAATTCTTTTTGAATTCCAGAACCTCCCAAGGAAAAAAGAATTAAATCTGTTACAAGAAGTTTCCATATCAGAAGAAAAATTAGTCCATTAGAAACAAAAATAGATTAATCCTTTACACAAAGAAATTTATTATAAAAAAAATAGAAGAACAACTTAAAATCGATAAATTAAAAAAAATTATAAAGCATTTTGTAGAGAGAATAGAAAAAGAAATTTGTGATAACAATCCAATGGCTTTTCATCATAGGAAAATTCATGAAATATCTTTACCCTATGAAGAAGGATTTAAAGAAAAAGACATACCTACTAAAGCTAGACCTATTCAGATGAATGAAGAATACTTGACATACTTAAAAAGGAAATCCAGGAATATTTAAAAAAGGATTAATTAGACCTTCTAAATCAACCTGAGTTGTTCAGGATTTTATGTTATGAAAGCATCAGAAATAGAAAGAGAAGCCCCTAGATTAGTAATTAATTATAAGTCATTAAATAAAGTTTTAAAATAGATCAGATATCCTTTACCCAATAAAAGTGATTTAATTAAGAGATTAAATAAAGCTAATATATTCTCCAAATTTGATATGAGGTCTGATATTATCAAATATCAACAAAAGAAGAAGATCGATATAAGACCACTTTTGTAGTACCCTTTGGACATTACGAATGGAATGTAATGCCACAAGGACTTAAAAATGCTCCCAAGTGAATTTCAAAAAATAATGAATAATATTTTCTATCCATATATGAACTTCTCTATTGTATATTTAGATGACGTTTTAATCTTTTCTAAAGGAATTAATCAGCACATTTAGCATTTAGAAAAATTTATCGAAATAATTAAAGAAAATGGATTAGTTGTATCAGCTAGAAAATGAAAATCTTTTAGACTCAAGTAAAATTTCTAGGTTATGAAATATATCAAGGAACATTTATACCTATTAAGAGATGCCTAGAATTTACAGAAAAATTTTCCAATGAGATAAAAGATAAAAAACAATTACAAAGATTCTTAGGTTGTTTAAATTATGTAGCAGATTTTATTCCCAATATCAAAGTTATATGTGCCCCGTTATACAAACGTCTTAGGAAGAATCCTCCTGGGATGAAGAAATGAGTCAGACCATTGTTAAAGTTAAAGTATTGTTAAAAGTCTTCCTGTTTAGGAATACCAGACCTTCAGCCTTCCTTATCGAGAAAAGAATGCTTTAGAGATAGGATTTGGTGGGATCCTTAAGCAAGTCCTCCCAAATTCATAAAAGAGCAAGTTGTCCATATCATTCAGGTATTTGGCATTGAGCACAACAAAAGTATTCCACAATTAAAAAGGAAATTTTATCTATAGTATTATGTATTACTAAATTTCAAGATGATTTATTTAATAAATTTTTTTTAGTAAAACGATTGCAAAGCCCTAAATGTTTTACAAAATGATGTCAAAAATCTTGTTTCTAAACATATTTTTGCTAGGTGGCAAGCACTTTTGTCTTGTTTTGATTTTGATATCATACATATCAAAGGGGATAGAATGCTTTACCCGTTTTCTACAAGAGAATTTTGGGCTCCCCCACATGAGTTAGAACCCAAAACAGAGATAATTATGGTCCTCCTAGGAACCATAAAAAAGCATTGGTACCAGCGCATTAAATACGCCTATGACCATGTCACAGGTTGTTAAAAGCTCTACTGATATATCTTCTCAAAAAATTTAAAAGTCCTAGCAGTAACACCTTCTCAATTATTTTTGACTAAGCCCACATATCAAGACCATCCCTATATTGAAAAACCAAATTCCTTACCAGTCATGGCCATAGAAAAGAATGGTTTACCTTAGACCGAAAAACCATGTATAAGCAGATATTCCTAAAGCCATTCCACTATGTACCAGCCCATCCTCAAAAGAACCAAAAATTTTATGAATATATCCTTGTTGATACTGAATTCTATAGAAGTTACCAATGTAATTGATAAAAATGATCCTAGTAAGATCTCTCATTCCAAACTTAAGATTATAAAGATCTTGGCCATAAAAGATTGGAATCAGCCTTTCTACCAACTAAAAGAATTTACTCGAGAATTTGAGCCTCAGGATTATAATTACTTTGATTACATAGAAGCTAGCATCATGTACTAGATTTCTCACCTAATCCCCATTCATGGTTCTTTTGGTTTAAAAGGGAATCTCTTTACAATTCCCTAAATGGTTTCTTAAGTGGTTTCATGATTTTGGACCTATTCCAGCCATCTTCCAAAATAAACAGCAATGGAATTTAATATTGGAAAGCTATGACATCCTTTGTACCAGAAATGAAATTCATCTCATTTGTCACTTGTCTAGGTGTACCCTGGATAATGCAATGGGAATATAATTCAGCGAAAATGGAAGAAGATAATAGCATTCCTAATGGTGGGGAGTATTTGATTTAAAATTAATTAGTAAAAAAGCTATTGATACATGGTTATCCCATTCGCATGATAAAAGACCCCATCCTCATCAAGCACCTCAAAGCAGCTGAACTTCAAAAAGAATCTTAGTTTTTAGCACAAGAAGCAACAATTATTGGTGGCACTGAGCTGAACCACTTCAGAAGAAGAAATTCAATAGATTAAAACAATATCAACAAAGTCATAAGATGACAAAGAAATTTGTTTGAAGATGCGGAAGATTACAATCTGCAACAAGTATCTGGATAAGGATCAACAAAAGTGTTGGAGCATCTTAGAACAATAAAAGACAAAATCACAAAAGAAGAACAAGACAAGTGTGATGATGAAGCATACACCAATTTGTCAAAAAGCCTAGATATAGAGCTAATTATTACAAATGTAAAAGTGAAAAGGCTATAAAGTAAAGGTTACTAGTCTTGTCCTTTGTAATCATGTAAGAATCTTATGAACTCATCATGATGTAAGCAACATATTGCACATGGCCTCTATAAAAGGCTAAGCCAAGGTAGTAGCAAGATATCAAAAAATAAAAATAAAAAATCTCACTAAGCCTTAGCATAAGCTCTGAGTAATAGCCTTCCTTATTTCAGTCCCCCTATAGAACCCTCTTGTATCATATTTGTGCAAAGCCTACTGAAGTATTCAATAAAGTTTTGAAGTTTACCAATGTCATTATCTTGTAAGTTTTATGTTAAATTATGTTTCCTTGTTATAGATTACGAAGAGCATTGAGAAAATTGAGAAAACATGAAAAAGATATATTAGATACTCTTGAAGAATTTGAAAATCATCCTTTTCCCCAAGACCAAATATTATTAGATCAATTATATGATATGTTTTTAACGTTGATGAAAGAAAGAGTTATATCAAAAAGATTTTTACTAGTATGAGTTATTGTTAAATGTATCCTTTATATGTTTTGAGAATACAACTGAAATATTTACATCAGTTGTGGATTCAAACTTTATCTACATATTTGATTTAGAATGTCTACAAGCTACTTTTAGAAATATTAATCACTTGAACAATCTTTATCTTCAACTTTCAAGTATTGAATATAAAATAAAATTAATTAAATAAGATTTGTCTATCCTCACTACCTAATTGTCCCCTTCAATTAATCCTTCCTTTAGTTATACGATAGAGAAAGTGGTATCAGAGCCAAAATGGTGGAGAGAGGTAGGTTATTTCAGTTTTGTCTATATTACTGTTAAATTATTTCTTTAGCTAAGTTTGTTATTTAGATTCTGAGTAAGTGTTTGTTATTAGCCTTAGAGTGTAGTGTAGCAGTGAGAGCTATGTATACATTGGTTAGCCCAGATAGTGGTTTTAAGGAAGGCCTAAGGAGAGGTAGTAAGACCGTTGGTCAGGGTGGTCCCGTAACATAAAACTCTGATAGGATTAATGGCAAGACTTCTTAGAACTCTAAGTAATCTAAACTTAGGAAGAAATAATGAGATAGTAGTTAGGACAAATAATGAAGAAGCTTCCTCCTCTAGTAATAATAGTTCCTCGTAGAATTACAAATAGTTAAAATTGAAGAAAGATTACATAATTGGTCGATACCTATAATTAGGAAAAATGAAGTATACAAAAGTCAACATCTATGGCAAAGGAGAGATGAAGAAATACATATGTTAGAATATAGTTATCCTGGTACAAGTAATAATAACATAATAAATATATTAGAAAATGAAAAGTTAAAAGAACATAGAGAGAAAGGATTTAATTTTATTCACATAGGATTAATCCAAGTAGCAAAACCAAACATTAAGTTAGGAGTAAATACTCCCATATTAGTAATATTGAGAGATATAAGATTTAAAAATTTTAAAGACTCCTTAATAGAGACATTAGAAAGTAATTGCCATGATGATCCTGTATTTTTTTATTGTTATCCTAATTTTGCCATGAATATAAATAATGATTATACGCAGAAGCTATAAAATTATATGTTAAAACCCCTGATAACATAATAGATGAAAAGTATGATCCTCTTCAAATAATATATAGAATATATTATAAAGTAACAAAGATAGATTATAATTTTAGAGCCTTGAAGCAATCTCCTAGAGATGAAACTATACTAGTCCAAGCTAATTTGAGCAAGACCGCAGGACAAGTTCCTAAAAAGTTAAAACATTTTGAAGTAGAAAAAATATTCCAGAAGAATGGGTGTTACAAGATATGGTACAACCCGAAAAATAGAACATACTCAAGTAAGAGAAATAATTCAAGATGGAAATAATATTAGATTAAGAATGAATAGATCAAAGTCTATACAAATACCAGAATCTCATACTATCAACTCATAAACTTCTAGACATTCAATAGATAATTCAACCATTAATATTGACTTAGCAGGAATAAAAATAGTAGAGCTAGAATTGCAATTCCAGTTATGAAGATACTTAGTATTCCCTTGCTTCCCAAATATTAAATACTTTAACCAGAAAGAACCTTTTGAAATAGATAAAGAATGGATAAGAAAAGATTTTGAAGCTGAATATAATAAAGAAATAAGAGAATGGTTTTTTAATACTTTTAGTATACAAGAAACCTTAGAAATTAGAAAGATATTTTATCAATATATGGAAGATGACGATTAATCTATATTTCTTTGATTGGTTAAAAAATATTTATAATAAAGGAAAGGAATTTTGTCCTTTGGTAAAAACTACTACGGCTTGGAAAACTAAAGCTGGAAAGATAATAGAATCAGAATATCCTCCAAAAGAGCATGTACTACTAAGACTATCTGAAAACACTAATATAGAAATGGCTAAGTATAAAGACATTGTTAGTGAAAGTGGAATAGTAGATAAGACGGATATAAGAAAGATACATCAACACTGAAATTACTCTAATACTATGCTAGAAATAATGAGTAATCATTAACAAGAATTGAAGGAAAAAATGAACAAAATAGTACTAGTTCAACTAGTTCAAGTCCGCTAAAAATAATTCAATCCCATGATTAATAGAAACTCCTATTTATAAAATAGAAAGTAGTTCAGGAATTCTAAAACCCAATAGGAAAATAGAAATGGATATAGAAGATATTAAAGAAAATCTTAAAGGATTAAATATTACTAAAAAAGACATAAATATTTTAGACTCAGAAATAATGAAATTAACTACTCATAGAGTAAATCCTAGAATTCGAAATTATTTTCCTAGACCTACCCGTTGATATAGGTTATGAAGAAAGAGGTATGTAGTATCAAAATACTTATTCAGGCGGAAATATAGAAGAATGGAATATAGATGGAATGAGTGAACAAGCTATATTAGATCAAACCTCCAAATGGCTATGTTTTTTATAGCCTTAAAATTTAGCGGATTATCAAAGAGAAACTGCCCTAATAATAATACATGGATTTACTGACAATTAAAAGGATGGTGGGATAATTTCTTAACTCAAAGAATAGAGAAACCATATTAAATAGTGTAAAAAGAAGGAAATAGAAGTAATTTCAGATGCAACAACCTAATTTTTCTACAATTAAAATTTTATAGGAGATCCTAGTATTTTTAGAGAAAGGATAGGAACTCAATTATTAAATTTAAGATGTCCAACTATGTTGATTATAGATGGTATAAAGATGTATTTATATCTAAAGTCATGATGAGAAATGATGCTAATAACTCATTTTGGAAAGAAAGATTTATAGGCTTTTACCTAATCTATTTGCTGTAAAAGTTATACAAAAGTTACAAACTCATTATGGTAGCCAAATCTCATATGATACCTTAACCTTTGGACAAATACATAATATAGTAGTTGAAACAGGAATAGAAGTATGTATGGATATGAAGTTACAAAATAAAATGAAAAAACAAAAAATAACCAATAGAAGGGAATTAGGAACCTTTTGCCAGGATATGGAATAGATCCTTTAAAAGCTCCAAGTAGACAACATAAAAGAGAAATTAAGAAACAAGGGAAATATGCAAGGTCTAATAACCCTAAAAATTTTTATAAACCACGATATGCTCAAAAAACCCCCCAAAATTATAATAAACCTTATGTAAAGCCAAGACCTAAGAAAGTTATTAAAAAGGAAAATGTATGTTGGAAGTGTGGAAAACCCGGACATTTTGCAAAAAGTTGTCGGGTACAACAAAAAATAAATGAATTAACTAATGAAGAATTAAAACAAACATTATTAAATATATTTATTAATTCTGAACCAGAACTAGAATCTAAAGAAGAAATGATTAGTGAAGATGAAACTGAAGATAATGAAATTTTCCAAAAGATAAGGTTTCCTTAAAAGAATCAAAGATAGAAGAAGAAGAAAATATTGTTTAGGACCAGGACTTTGTAATTGCGAAAACTGGATGGATAAAAGTTTAAATGTATTAACAGTGATCAAACCTCAGTTTTAATAACTATAATAGATAAACTAGAAGATTCCCCATTAAAGAATGAATTTCTATAACAGTTAAATGAATTAATTTCTAAAGAAGAAAAGCAAAGAAAAGAAATAACACCCACAGAAATAAAAGAAGTATTTAATAGGCTCTAAATACCACTTCTTAGGATTGTATAACTGAAAGGGGACATATTAATTGAAGGGGGAGATTAGGCATCAAGGATAGACAAATCGTATTTAATTAATTTTATTTTATATTCAATACTTGAAAGTTGAAGATAAAGATTGTTCAAGTGATTAATATTTTCAAAAGTAGCTTCTAGGCGTTCTAAATTAAATATGTCAGATAAAGTTTGAATCCACAACCAATGTAAATTTTTAAGTTGTATTCTCAAAACATATAAAGGATACATTTAACAATAACTCATACTAGTTAAAATCTTTTTGATATAACTCTTTCTTTCATCAACATTAAAAAATATCATATAATTGATCTAATAATATTTGGTCTTGGGGAAAAGAAATTTTCAAATTCTTCAATAGTATCTAATATATCTTTTTCATGTTCTCAATCTTCTAAATGTCTTCGTAATCTATAAGAAGGAAACATAATTTAACATAAAACTTACAAGATAATGATATTGGTAAACTTCAAAACTTTATTGAATACTTCAGGAGTGTTTGCACAAAGATGATACAAAAGAGGTTTGGATAGTGGCTGAAATAGGGAAGGCTATTACTTCAGAGCTTATGGTGAGGCTTAGTGAGAATTTTTTTCGATATCTTGCTACTACCTTGGCTTAGCCTTTTATAGAGGCCATTTGCACTATGTTGCTTACATCATGATGAGTTCATAAGATTCTTACATGATTACAAAGGACAAGGCTAGTAACCTTTACTTTATAGCCTTTTGACTTTTACATTTGTAATAATTAGCTCTATATCTAGGCTTTTTGACAAATTAGTGCATGCTTCATCATCACACTTGTCTTGTTCTTCTTTTGTGATTTTGTCTTTTACGTTCTAAGATGCTGTCGACACTTTTGTTGATTCTTAACCAGATACTTGTTGCAGATTGTACCGATCTTCGTATCTTCAAAATAATTACCTGGACTAGAACAAATTTCTTCATCGTTTCTGACTTTGCTGATATTGCTTTAATCTGTTCTTGAATTTCTTCTTCTGAAGTGGTTGCAGCCTAGTGTCGCCAATAATTGTTGCTTTGTGCTAAAAATGAGATTCTTTTTGGAGTTCAGTTGTCTTTGAGGTGCTTGATGAGGATGGGGTCTTTTATCATGCGAATGGGTTAACCATGCATCAATATCTTTTTTACTAATTAATTTTAAATCAAATACTTCCCACCATTGAACTTTTATAATTTTTACTAAGAATTGAATGCTATTATCTTCTTCCATTTTCGCTGAATTATATTCCCATTGCATTATCCAGGGTACACCTAGACAAGTGACAAATGAGATCAATTTCATTTGGTACAAAGGATGTCATAGCTTTCCAATATTCATATCTCATTGATGTTTCTTTGGAAGATAGGCGGAATAGGTCCAAAATCATGAAACCACTTAATAAACCATTTAGGGAATTATAAAGAGATTTCCTTTTTAATCCAAAAGAACCATGAATGGGGATTAGGTGAGAAATCTAGTACATGATGCCAGGCTTCTATGTAATCAAAGTAATTATAATACTGAGGCTCAATTTTCGAGTAAATTCTTTTAGTTGGTAGAGGCTGATTCCAATCTTTTATGGTCAAGATCTTTATATAATCTTAAGTTTGGAATGGGAGATCTTACTGGATCATTTTTATCAATTACATGGGTAACTTCTACAAGAAATATCAACAAGGATATATTTGTAAAATTTTTGGGTCTTTTGAGGATGGGTTGGTACATAATGGAATGGCTTTGGGAATATCTGCTTATACATGGTTTTTCGGTCTAAGGTAAACCATTCTTTTCTATGGCCATGACTGGTAAGGAATTTGGTTTTTCAATATAGGGATGGTCTTGATATGTGGGCTTAGTAAAAAATAATTGAGAAGGTGTTATTGGCTCAGGACTTTTAAATTTATTTTGAGAAGATATATCAGGAGAGCTTTTAACAACCTTGACATGGTCATAGGCATATTTAATAAGCTAGTACAGTATGATTTTTTAAGGTTCCTAGGAGGACCATAATTATCTCTCGTGTTTGGTTCTAACTCATGTGGGGAGAGCTTGCAAAATTCTCTTGTAAGAAATGAGTAAAGCATTCTTATCCCCTTTGATATGTATGATATCAAAATCAAAACAAGACAAAAGTGCTTGCCACCTAGCAAAAATATGTTTAGAAACAAGATTTTTTACATCTTTTGTAAAACATTTGGGGTCTTGCAATCCGTTTTTACTAAAAACTTTTTATTAAATAAATCATCTTGAAATTTAGTAATACATAATACTATAGATAAAATTTCTTTTTTAATTGTGGAATACTTTTGTTGTGTTGGATGCCAAATACCTGAATATATCGGACAACTTACTCTTTTATGGAATTTGGGAGGACTTGCTTAAGGATCCCACCATATCCTATATCTGAAAGCATCGTTTCTACCGATAAGGGAGGCTGAAGGGTTGGTATTTTAAACACGGAAGACTTTTAACAATACTTTTAACTTTAACAATGGTCTACTCATTTCTTCATCCCATGGAATAGATTCTTCCTAAGACGTTTGTATAATGGGGCACATATAACTCTAATATTGGAATAAAATCTGCTACATAATTCAAACAACCTAAGAATCTTAATTGTTTTTTATCTTTTATCTCATTCAGAAATTTTTCTGGAAATTCTATGGATCTTAATAGGTGTAAATGTTCCTTGATGTATTTCATAACCTAGAAATTTTACTTGAGTCTAAAGATCTTCATTTTTCTAGCTGATACAACTAATCCATTTGCTTTAATTATTTCGATAAACTTTTCTAAATGTTTAATGTGCTGATTAATTCCTTTAGAAAAGATTAAAATGTCATCTAAATATACAATAGAGAAGTTCATATATGGATAGAAAATATTATTCATTATTTCTTGAAAATTGGAGCATTTTTAAGTCCTTGTGGCATTACATTCCATTTGTAATGTCCAAAGGGTACTACAAAAGCGGTCTTATATCAATCTTCTTCTTTTACTAATATTTGATAATATCCAGACTTCATATCAAATTTGGAGAATATATTAGCTTTATTTAATCTCTTAATTAAATCACTTTTATTGGGTAAAGGATCTAATCCATTTTAAAACTTTATTTAATGGCTTATAATTAATTACTAATCTAGGGGCTCCTCTTCTATTTCTAATGCTTTCATAACATAAAATCCTGAACAACTCCAGGTGATTTAGAAGGTCTAATTAATCCTTTTTCTAAATATTCCTAATTTCCTTTTCCATATGTCAAGTATTCTTCATTCATCTAATAGGTCTAGCTTTAGTAGGTATGTCTTTTTCTTTAAATCCTCTTCATAGGGTAAAGATATTTCATGAATTTTCCTATGATGAAAAGCCATTGGATTGTTATCAGATAATTTCTTTTCTATTCTCTCTACAAAATGCTTTATAATTTTTTGTAATTTATCGGTTTTAAGTTGTTCTTCTATTTTTTTATAATAAATTTCTTTATGTAAAAGATTAATCTGTTTTTGTTTCCAAATGAACTAATTTTTTCTATGGAAACTTCTTGTAACAGATTTAATTCTTTTTTCTTGGGAGGTTCTAGGAATTCAAAAAGAATTGGGTTATCCTGGTACTACATGTGCTTCTACACCTTTTTCAGTAGTCCAAAATGGATATAATAAACATATGAAAGGGGTTCCCAAAATTATAGTATTTACAATATTTTTTACTAATATGAAGGATGTCTTAACAAATTTTATTTTTTCAAATCTTTGCATTTGAAAGTTTATACTTAATTTTTAATCCAGTTCCACTTGCTTTTGATACATTTTCATAGTTTTTTCATAATATTTGGTTGGTATTATTCCTTCTTGTATGGCATTTATATCAGCACCAAGTCTACTATAGCTATTAAATCAAATCTCTCATTTTTAATTATCAAAGTGATTTGTGTCCACCATTTATGTGTAGTTATAAGACTTAATATATTAATAAAAGGGGTAGAACTTTCTTCTGTTCTTTTATAATTATAGATTTTGATTTTTGATTATGGATTATTTGTTCTCCTTCTAATTTTAATAATCTATATTCTAAGTTAATACCTTGTTCTTTAAGTTTTGAAATTTCTTTTTTTAAATTTTTAATTTCATTATGTAGATCTTTTAAGTCACGTTTTCTTTAGGGATTTAAACCTATTAAATACTTCTTTCATTTCTGTGGATGTTATTTCTTTTCTTTGCTTTTCTTCTTTAGAAATTAATTCATTTAATTGTTGTAGAAATTCATTTTTTAATGGGGAATCTTCTAGTTTATCTATTATAGATATTAAAACTGAGGTTTGATCACTGTTTAATACATTTAAACTTTTATCCATACAATTTTCACAATTACAAAGTCCTGGTCCTAAACAATATTTTTCTTCTTCCTCTATCTCTGATTTCTTCTAGAACCTATCTATTTGGAAAATTTCATTATCTTCAGTTTCTTCTTCACTAATCATTTCTTCTTAGAATTCTGGTTGGTTCCGAATTAATAAATATATTTAATAATGTTTGTTTTAATTCTTCATTAGTTAATTCGTTTATTTTTTGTTGTACCCGATAACTTTTTGCAAAATGTAGTGTTTTCCACACTTCCAACATACATTTTCCTTTTTAATAACTTTCTTAGGTCTTGGCTTTACATAAGGTTTATTATAATTTTGGGGGGTTTTTTGAGCATATCGTGGTTTATAAAATTTTCAAGGGTTATTAGACCTTGCATATTTCCCTTGTTTCTTAATTTGTCTTTTATGTTGTCTACTTGGAGCTTTTAAAGGATCTATTCCATATTGCTGGCAAAAGGTTCCTAATTCCCTTCTATTGGTTATTTTTTATTTTCATTTTATTTTGTAACTTCATATCTAAACATACTTCTATTCTTGTTTCAACTACAATATTATGTATTTGTCCAAAGGTTAAGGTATCATATGGGATTTGGCTACCATAATGAGTTTGTAATTTTTGTATGACTTTTATAGCGAATAGATTAGGTAAGCCTATAAATCTTTCTTTCCAAAATGAGTTATTAGCATCACCTCTCATCATAACTTTAGATATAAATACATCTTTATACCATCTATAATCAACATAGTTGGACATCTTAAATTTAATAATTGTGTTCCTATCCTTTCTCTAAAAATACTAGGATCTCCTATAAAATTTTTAATTATAGAAACAATTAAGGTTGTAACCGCATCTGAAATTACTTTTGTTCCTTCCTGTTTTACACTATTTAATATGGTTTCTCTATCTATTTGAGTTAAGAAATTATCCCACCATCCTTTTAATTGCCCAGTAAATCCATGTATTATAATTAGGGGTTTCTCTTTCAGATAATCCTTAGATTTTAAGGCTGGAGAAAACATAGCTATTTGGCATGTTTGATCTAATATAGCTTGTTCACTCATTCCATCTATATTCCATTCTTCTATATTTCCGCCTGAATAAGTATTTTGATGCTGCATACCTCTTTCTTCATAACCTATATCAGGAGGGAGGTCTAGGATAATAATTTCGAATTCTAGGATTTACTCTATGAGTAGTTAATTTCATTATTTCTAAGTCTAAGGTATTTATCTATTTTTTAGTAATATTTAATCCTTTAAGTTTTTCTTTAATATCTTCTATATCCATTTCTATTTTCCTATTGGGTTTAGAATTCCTGAACTACTTTCTATTTTATAAATAGGAGTTTCTATTAATCTTGGGATTGAATTATTTTTAAGTAGACTTCAATTGGTTGAACTAGTTCTATTTTGTTCACTTTTTCCTTCAATTCTTGTTAATGATTACTCATTATTTCTAGCATAGCATTAGAATAATTTAGCTGTTGATGTATCTTTCTTATATCCATCTTGTCTACTATTCCACTTTCACTAACAATATCTTTATACTTAGCCATTTCTATATTAGTGTTTTCAGATAGTCTTAGTAGTACATGCTCTTTTGGTGGATTTGATTCATTATCTTTCCAGCTTTATTCCAAGCGTAGTAGTTTTTACCAAAGGACAAAATTCCTTTCCTTTATTATAATATTTTTTACCAATCAAAGAAATATAGATTAATCTCATTATCTTCCATATATTGATAAAATATCTTTCTAATTTCTAAGGTTCTTGTGTACTAAAAGTATTAAAAAACCAATCTCTTATTTTTTATTATATTCAGCTTCAAAATTCTTATCCATTCTTTATCTATTTCAAAAGGTTCTTTTCTGGTTAAAGTATTTAATATTTGGGAAGCGGAAAAGGATTTAGATTTCATAAACTGAATTGCAATTCTAGGTCTACTATTATTTATTCCTACTAAGTCAATATTAATGGTTGAATTATCTATTGAATGTCTAGAAGTTTCTGAAGTTATATGAGATCTGGTATTTGTATAGACTTTGATCTATTCATTCTTAATCTAATATTATTTCCATCTTGAATTATTTCTCTTACTTGAGTATGTTCTATTTTTTGGGTTGCACCACATCCTTTAACACCCATTCCTCTTGAATATTTTTACTACTTCAAAGTGTTTTAACTTTTTAGGAACTTGTACTGTGGTCTTGCTCAAATTAGCTTGGACTAGTATGATTTCATCTCTAGGAGATTGCTTCAAGGCTCTAAAATTATAATCTATCTTTGTTACTTTATAATATATTCTATATATTATTTGAAGAGGATCATACTTTTCATCTATTATGTTATCAGGGGTTTTAACATATAATTTTATAGCTTCTGTATAATTTGTACACAATTTTTACTATCATTAGAAATTACCGAATTACTCTAGGTAATTCTTACATAAAATTTGAGACCAAACAATTCTTAATAAGGAATATAATGTTAGAAGAGAAGTTAGGAGCAATTCGTTAAAGTATTGCAAACCCGATTTTCTATATGTAAAATGACCAAAATCTTGAGGTTATTTTATCAGAAAATTAGGATCGTGGGCCCCATCCGTCCTTAGGGATGTTTTGATAATAATAAGGGATTGTTTGTGTTATGTGTGTTAATAGAGGAGAAGAATCATAATTTTGAGCATTACGCGAAATGACCAAAATGCCCCTTCGTTTTAACTCAATTGTGTGCCAAGCCCGAACCTCACTAAAATGTTTTAAAAGGTGTTTTTAAGCCATGATTAACCATTGGTTAAGCTCGGGTGGTCGGGAAATTAAGTAAAATGACCGTTTTGCCCGTCTTTGTGTAGTTTTACAAATTTTGAGATTTTTGATTTGTCTAACGAAACTTAAGCAATATTAGGCTCAAATTAAAGCTTATTAAATTCTAATTATTAATCTAGAGTCAAAATTATTTATTTAAATTGATTAGAACCTAAAATTGCTTTAAAACACTCAAATTGCTTACTAATTCACCTAAGCCCTTAACCGTAAAATCTCTAAATTGCATGAATACCTTGCCTACAAATAATACATGGAACACACAAAACCCTCTTCCATGAGGCTGTAATGCACGAAATAATTCAGCCATAATCATTAGAATTATTGCAAGATAATGCACTAAAACAAAATGCCAAAAAATTCCCTAAAACATGGCATAAAACATGCCTTAAACAAGAAATGATTTTCCTCCCTTTGTTCCCATGAAAAATCTGAAAATTATGCCTCCTCCTCTTGTCATATATGAGCTTGAATTCCTCTATAAATATGCTTACTTGAGAAGCCTTGGAAGCCTTGCTCATAACTTACACAAATTCTAGTTTTAGGAGCACCAAAAGCTTTCTTTCTTCCTCATTGGCCGAATTCTTCTCCCATTTCTCAAAGAGATTTTCTTTCATTTCACCAAGGAAACCAAGTCCTTCCTTTCCTTCAAATCAAATTAGGTAGGGAGTTGTTTTTAAGTTTATTTCTATGCTTTGCTAAGTGTTGTTCTTGGTTCAAAATGATGATTTCATGGATTTTCTTAGTTTTTCCATTTGGTTTTCTTCTTCCTTTTCTTTGAACAATTCGGCCATATGGCCTAGGTGGGACTAAGATGATGGCTTGATGATGAAGACCTTGAGGTGGGTTGTGAATCCATCACAAGTTAGGCCTCTAAAGCTTGAAAGTTCACTTGATGCAAAACTTTAAAGAATAATATTTTTATGATGTTTTTATGATCTTGAGTTTAGAACTTGAAAGATGTATTTCTCACTTTGTCTTGCTAAGATATATATATTGGATTGAATTTGTATTTCTATAAAGTCTTGAAGGAGCTCTAGTAAAGAAATCAAATGAACTTGCATCCATGTTTAAGTTTATGCCTTGCATAATCATGTTTACTTTCTATGTCATCACTAAAATTTCAAGAATGAATAAATGGACTTGCATACTCATGTTTAAATTTCCAAGTTTGCATTTCATGTTTATATTTCATGTTGTCACTTAATCTCTAAAGATAATAAAGAAGTTGCATCTCATATTTATTTTATGTTCTCACTTTATTTTATAATGGCTAAAGAATCAACGCATGACATGTTTATTTTTATGTCATCACCTAAAGATCCTAGAGCTCAAAGACTTGCCCAAGTATCACAAGCAAAGAAATAAGATTATTGGAGTTAAAGAATTGATTCTTTAAGAAGTCTTGAGATTGGAGCTTAAAAAGATGTAATAATAATTCTCTCCTTCACCGGTCCAGTGCGATTCCGCTTCCGTTTCTTAAGATCTCCCTCCACGGTCCTATGGACTACCGCTCAGTTCTTGCATCATGTTTATATTTCAAGCTCTTGCATCATGTTTAATTTTCAAGTCATCACCTTAAATCTTAAAGATAAAGAAATGGATTTGCATATCATGTTTATAATTCCAAGTTATCACCTTATAATGACAAGATTAAAATGAGGTTGCATAGCATGTTTATGATTCTAAGATATCACATAAATCTCTTAAGATCAAGACTTGCTCCTTTTATCTTAAGTGAGAATTTTAATCATGAAGATTCTTTCAAGTTTAGCAAAAATTAGTTTCTAAAAGAAATTTGAGGCCTTGCAAAGACTTTAGAAGAAACTAGTATTCCATGTACACTTAAAATGTGATTATGATAGGTTCATGATTTAGCCACTAATCTGAGTTTATTACCAATGTATGATGATGATTTAATATGTTTAAAGTTGTGATTATTATGTTTATTGATGAGGGAACAATTATATGCAAGTTAGAAGAGAACTAGCTATATAAAACAAACGTAAAGCAAGATTTCTAGAACTTTAGATAATGAAATTTATGCAATCTGTAGAACCTTTAGTGGCCTTAAGAACCAGATTTTATTATGTTTAGATAAAGGAGAATGATTCATAATTGGGTTAGTAATTAATTTTGGCATTGTAGGGAAAGACGAACGAGAAAGGGTTAAAAACGCAACTTCTACACATTAAAACCTTAAGAATGACTTACTGCCTATGCTGCCCCATATAGTCTAATAATGTTCCTAAGGCTTATAATTAATGGTAATGATGGTAATGAATCCCTTAGATGCATAATTAATTAGTTCAATAATTAAGGTTGCCGATTCTAGAGTTTCTGTTTAGACAGCTTTAAGAATTGATGATGATGCCTCCTTGATGTTTTAAATGATAAGTCTATGTAGAGATTTGATACTTATTAAGTATTTGATAATATTAAATAATTTATGGATTGCATGTTATAGTTGCTATTGCAAACAATGAAATAAAAATATTACCCTTGTTACTTGGAAGAAAGTGTACTCCTGTAAAAGTGTAATTTGGAAGGTTCTGGCTAGGAAAGACTTGGTATTTAAGCGTGTCCATTTGTGACCCACCTCTCTTTCCTGGAATCTCCTAGATGCATGATTAGTTGGTATATATTATTTCGGCATAAGACTATAAATGAGAAAATGTTATGATGATTATGAATGAAGAATTGTTTTATGATATAACATATAAAGATTTAATGGTGACTTAAAATTATGAGAAAATGATCCTTTGGACCCATCAGACTATAGGTGAGGTGATTCTTGCCCCTAAGCCCTTCTCTCAAAAAGGTAAGTTGAGATTTTAACTTATCAAAAGGGATAAGTATATGCTAGTGACGACTAGTAAGGTATAAGCTCATAACCTAGATTACTCCCAAAAGGGTGGAGTATAGGGTGGCCCAGGAAAATGATGATGAAAGTAACTTTAAGTCACCTAAGGAACTAAGTAACGTATATGTGATTATGATGTTCTTCTATGCATAGTATTTATGAGATGATGATGAGAAATATGATGTTCTTCTATGCATAGTATTTATGATATGATGATGAGGAATATGATGTGGTCTTATGCATAACTATGTTATTATATGTGAAAGGAAAAGTTCATTATAAACATGACATGCTAAGTTTATGATGCATTATAAGACGCATGATTAAACCGACGAACCTCGATAAAGTATATTTTCGAACTTAATAAATGAATCTTAGCATGCTCACTATTTCATAATGAAACTTAGGTTCCTGGGGACGATGATGATGACACAATGCATCATGAGGTGAGTACCCCTGAGATTCTTTTTATAAGTTTCTCACTTTTTATTTTTCTTTCCATCTCGTCTTCAGAAATAGAAGGAAGTGTTCGTGAATCACATTGAGGCTTTCACCTGGTAGTTGAACTTGATCCTAGTTTCACTCATATATTTCAAATATCTATCCCTATCCTTGGAGTGTTATTACTAGGTGCCATTAATGGATGTCCTTCCATCCATATAATATTTATGTTTTGTTTGATTGCCTACACCTAGCCTAACTCGTTAGTAGGCAAAATATTTATGTGTTATGTAATTATGGATGTTATATGATGGAGCCAATATGATATGATGTATTTAATTTCTGATATGTCTTTTTATATTCCGCTAGTCGTTCACGTTATGCGTGGCTCACGTTTTCAATCATGTTTTAAAAAAAAATGGCTCGTAATTTCACTAAGTATTTTCAAAGTATGATTAAAGAACTGAAGCAAAGAGTAAAGTCTAGTAATTAATCAGATACAACTTAGGTGTATTAGGTTAATTATTAGGGTGTTACAATAATCATTATTTATATTCATGGCAAAATTAGGATAACAATTAAAAAATAATACCATCATGGCAATTACTTTCTAATGTCGCTATTAAGGAGTCTTTAAAATTTTTAAATCTTATATCTTTCAATATTACTAATATGGGAGTATTTACTCCTAACTTAAAGTTTGGTTTTGTTGCTACTTGGATTAATCCTATGTGAATAAAATTAAATCCTTTCTCTTATGTTCTTTTAACTTTTCATTTTCTAATATATTTATTATGTTATTATTACTTGTACCAGGATAACTATATTCTAACATATGTATTTCTTCATCTCTCCTTTGCCATATATGTTGACTTTTGTATACTTCATTTTTCCTAATTATAGATATTGACCAATTATATAATCTTTCTTCAATTTTAGCTATTTGTAATTCTGATGAGGAACTATTATTACTAGAGGAGGAAGCTTCTTCATTATTTGTCCTAACTACTATATCATTATTTCTTCCTAAGTTTAGATTACTTAGAGTTCTAAGAAGTCTTGCCATTAATCCTATCAGAGTTTTATGTTACGGGACCACCTAGCTGACCAACGGTCTCATGCCTCTCCTTAGCCTTCCTGCCAAGACCACTATTGGCTAACCAACATATACACAACTCTCACTTGTACACTACACTTCTACCAGACTAATAACAAACACTTACTCAATCTAAATAACAAACTTAGCTAAAGAAATAATTTAAATAGGAAATATAGACAAATGAATATATGGTATAAAGATTTTTTGATTTTTATATCTTGCTACTACCTTGGCTTAGCCTTTTATAGAGGCCATTTACACTATGTTGCTTACATCATGATGAGTTTATAAGATTCTTACATGATTCCAAAGGACAAGGCTAGTAACTTTTATTTTATAGCCTTTTGACTTTTACATGTGTAATAATTAGCTCTATATCTAGGCTTTTTGACAAATTGGTTTATGCTTCATCATCACACTTGTCTTGTTCTTCTTTTGTGATTTTGTCTTTCACGTTCAAGATGCTGCGACACTTTGGTTGATTCTTACCTAGATATTCGTTCCATTGTCCTGATCTTTGTATCTTCAAAATAATGTCCTGACTAGAACAAATTTCTTTGTCGTCTTCTGACTTTGTGATATTGCTTTAATCTGTCTTGAATTTCTTCTTCTAAAGTAGGCTCAGTGCCTCAATAATTGTTGCTTTTGTGCTAAAAATGGATTCTTTTTGAAGTTCAGCTATCTTTGAGGTGCTCGATGAGGATGGGGGTCTTTTATCATGCGAATGGGATAACCATGCATCAATAGCTTTTTTACTGATTAATTTTAAATCAAATACTCCCAACCATCGAATTTTTATAATTTTTACTAAGAATTGAATGCTATTATCTTCTTCCATTTTCGCTGAATTATATTCCCATTGCATTATCCAGGGTACACCTAGACAAGTGACAAATGAGATCAATTTCATTTATGGTACAAAGGATGTCATAGCTTTCCAATATTCATATCTCATTGTCTTTCCTGAAGATGGGGAATAGGTCCAAAATCATGAAACCACTTAAGAAACCATTTAGGGAATTGTAAAGAGATTCCTTTTTAAACCAAAAGAACCATGAATGGGGATTAGGTGAGAAATCTAGTACATGATGCCAGGCTTCTATGTAATCAAAGTAATTATAATACTTTAGGCTCAAATTCTTGAGTAAATTCTTTTAGTTAGTAGAGAGGCTGATTCCAATCTTTTATGGTCAAGATCATTATAATCTTAAGTTTGGAATGGAGATCTTCCTGATCATTTTTATCAATTACATGGGTAACTTCTACAAAATCAATATCAACAAGGATATATTTGTAAAATTTTTGGGTCTTTTGAAGATAGGTTGGTACATAGTGGAATGGCTTTGGGAATATCTACTTATACATGGTTTTTTGGTCTAGGGTAAACCATTCTTTTTCTATGGCCATTACTGGTAAGGAATTTGGTTTTTCAATATAGGGATGGTCTTGATATGTCGGCTAAGTCAAAATAATTGAGAAGGTGTTACCTTAAGGACTTTTAAATTTATTTTGAGAGGATATATCAGAGAGCTTTTAACAACCTGTGACATGGTCATAGGCGTATTTAATATAGCTACTACAATGCTTTTTTATAGTTCCTAGGAGGACCATAATTATCTCTTGTTTGGATTCTGACTTATGTGGCAGATCCTGCAAAAATTCTTGTAAGAAAATCTGGTAAAACATTCTTATCTCCTTTGATATGTATGATATCAAAATCAAAACAAGACAAAAGTGCTTGCCACCTAGCAAAAATATGTTTAGAAACAAGATTTTTGACATCTTTTTGTAAAACATTTGGGCGCTTTGCAATCCGTTTTACTAAAAACTTTTTATTAAATAAATCATCTTGAAATTTAGTAATACATAATACTATAGATAAAATTTCTTTTTTAATTGTGGAATACTTTTGCTATCCTGGATGCCAAATACCTGAATGATATAGGACAACTTGCTCTTTTATGGAATTTGGGAGGACTTGCTTAAGGATCCCACCATATCCTATATTGAAGCATTGTTTCTACCGATAAAGGAGGTTGAAGGGTCTGTATTCCTAAACACAAAATACTTTTAACTTCAACAATGGTCTGACTCATTTCTTCATCCCATGGAGGGGATTCTTTAAGACGTTTGTATAACGGGGCATATAACTCTAATATTGGGAATAAAATCTACTACATAATTCAAACAACCTAAGAATCTTTGTAATTGTTTTTTATCTTTTATCTCATTCAAAAATTTTTCTGTAAATTCTATGGATCTCTTAATAGGTGTAAATGTTCCTTGATGTATTTCATAACCTAGAAATTTTACTTGAGTCTAAAAGATTTTCATTTTTCTAGCTTATACAACTAATTCATTTTCTTTAATTATTTCGATAAATTTTCCTCAATGCTTAATGTGTGATTAATTCCTTTAGAAAGATTAAAATGTCATCTAAATATACAATAGAGAAGTTCATATATGGATAGAAAATATCATTCATTATTTCTTGAAATTCATGGGAGCATTTTTAAGTCCTTGTGGCATTACATTCCATTCGTAATGTCCAAAGGGTACTACAAAAACGGTCTTATATCGATCTTCTTCTTTTTTTGATATTTGATAATATCAGACTTCATATCAAATTTGGAGAATATATTAGCTTTATTTAATCTCTTAATTAAATCACTTTTATTGGTAAAGGATATTTTATCCATTTTAAAATTTTATTTAATGGCTTATAATTAATTACTAATCTAGGGCTCCTCTTTCTATTTCTAACGCTTTCATAACATAAAATCCTTAATAACTCCAGGGTGATTTAGAAGGTCTGATTAATCATTTTTCTAAATATTCTTGGATTTCCTTTTATAGTATGTCAATATTCATTCATCTAATAGGTCTAGCTTTAGTAGGTATGTCTTTTTCTTTAAATCCTTCTTCATAGGGTAAAGATATTTCATGAATTTTCCTATGATGAAAAGCCATTGGATTGTTATCACGATTTCTTTTTTCTATTTCTCTTACAAAATGCTTTATAAGTTTTTGTAATTTATCGATTTTAAGTTGTTCTTCTATTTTTTTTATAATAAATTTCTTTATGCAAAAGATTAATCTGCTTTTGTTTCTAATGAACTAATTTTTCTTCTGATATGGAAACTTCTTGTAAGGATTTAATTCTTTTTTCTTGGGAGGTTCTAGGAATTCAAAAGAATTGGGTTATCCTGTACTACATGTGTTTCTACACCTTTTTCAGGAATCCAAAATGGATATAATAAACATATAAAAGGGTTCCCAAAATTATAGTATTTACAATATTTTTACTAATACGAAGGATGTCTTAAAATAAATTTTATTTTTACAAATCTTTGCATTTGAAAGTTTGTATTATTTTTTAATCCAGTTCTACTTGCTTCTGATACATTTTCAGTAGTTTTTTCATAATATTTGGTTGGTATTATTCCTTCTTGTATGACATTTATATCAACACCTAAGTCTACTAGAGCTATTAAATCAAATCTCTCATTTTTAATTATCAAAGTGATTTGTGTCCACCATTTATGTGTAGTTATAAGGCTTAATATATTAATAAAGGGTAGAACTTTCTAGTTCTTTTATAATTATAGATTTTGATTTTTGATTATGGATTATTTGTTCTCCTTCTAATTTTAATAATCTATATTCTAAATTAATACCTTGTTCTTTAAGTTCTGAAATTTCTTTTTTAGATTTTTAATTTCATTTTGTAGATCTTTTAGTCACCTTTAGGGATTTAAACCTATTAAATACTTCTTTCAACCGGTGTTACTTCAGAGCTTAAATCTAAAGTAAGTGTTTGTTATTAGTCTAAATAAGTGTAGTATAGGAATGAGAGCTTGTGATACATTGGTCAGTTAGATAGTGGTCCCCAGTAAGGCCTAAGGAGAGGCAGTGAGATCGTTGGTCAACTAGGTGGTCCCGTAACATAAAACTCTAATAGGATTAATGGCAAGACTTCTTAGAACTCTAAGTAATCTAAACTTAGGAAGAAATAATGAGATAGTAGTTAGGACAAATAATGAAGAAGCTTCCTCCTCTAGTAATAGTAGTTCCTCATTAGAATTACAAATAGCTAAAATCGAAGAAAGATTACATAATTAGTCGATACCTATAATTAGGAAAAATGAAGTATACAAAAGTCAACATCTATGGCAAAGGAGAGATGAAGAAATACATATGTTAGAATATAGTTATCCTGGTACAAGTAATAATAACATAATAAATATATTAGAAAATGAAAAGTTAAAAGAACATAGAGAGAAAGGATTTAATTTTATTCACATAGGATTAATCCAAGTAGCAGCAAAACCAAACTTTAAGTTAGGAGTAAATACTCCCATATTAGTAATATTGAGAGATATAATATTTAAAAATTTTAAAGACTCCATAATAGCGACATTAGAAAGTAATTGCCATGATGGTCCTGATTTTTTAATTGTTATCCTAATTTTGCCATGAATATAAATAATGATTATATGGTAGAAGCTATAAAATTATATGTTAAAACCCCTGATAACATAATAGATGAAAAGTATGATCCTCTTCAAATAATATATAGAATATATTATAAAGTAACAAAGAGATTATAATTTTAGAGCCTTGAAGCAATCTCCTAGAGATGAAACCATACTAGTCCAAGCCAAAATGAGTAAGACCACAGTACAAGTTCCTAAAAAGTTAAAACACTTGAAGTAGTAAAAATTATTCCAGAATGGGTGTTACAATATGTGGTACAACCCAAAAAAATAGAACATACTCAAGTAAGAGAAATAATTCAAGATGAAAATAATATTAGATTAAGAATGAATAGATCAAAGTCTATACAAATACCAGAATCTCGTACTATCAACTAGAAACTTCTAGACATTCAATAGATAATTCAACCATTAATATTGACTTAGTAGGAATAAATAATAGTAGAGCTAGAATTGCAACTCCAGTTTATGAGGATACTCAGGATTTCCTATCGCTTCCCAAATATTAAATACTTTAACCAGAAAAGAACCTTTGAAATAGATAAAGAATGGATAAGAAAAGATTTTGAAGCTGAATATAATAAAGAAATAAGAGAATGGTTTTTTAATACTTTTAGTACACAAGAAACCTTAGAAATTAGAAAGATATTTTATCAATATATGGAAGATAACGAGATTAATCTATATTTCTTTGATTGGTTAAAAAATATTTATAATAAAGGAAAGGAATTTTGTCCTTTGGTAAAAACTACTACGGCTTGGGAAACTAAAGCTGGAAAGATAATAGAATCAGAATATCCACCAAAAGAGCATGTACTACTAAGACTATCTCTGAAAACACTAATATAGAAATGGCTAAGTATAAAGACATTGTTAGTGAAAGTGGAATAGTAGACAAGACGGATATAAGAAAGATACATCAACAGCTAAATTACTCTAATACTATGCTAGAAATAATGAGTAATCAGTTAACAAGAATTGAAGGAAAAAATGAAGAAAACACTAGTTCAACTAGTCAAGTCTACTTAAAAATAATTCAATCCCAAGATTAATAGAAACTCCTATTTATAAAATAGAAAGTAGTTAGGAATTCTAAAACCCAATAGGAAAATAGAAATGGATATAGAAGATATTAAAGAAAAGCTTAAAGGATTAAATATTACTAAAAAAGAGATAAATACTTTAGACTTAGAAATAATGAAATTAACTACTCATAGAGTAAATCCTAGAATTCGAAATTATTATCCTAGACCTACCCCTACTAATATAGGTTATGAAGAAAGAGGTATGCAGTATCAAAATACTTATTCAGGCGGAAATATAGAAGAATGGAATATAGATGGAATGAGTGAACAAGCTATATTAGATCAAACCCAAATAGCTATGTTTTCTACAACCTTAAAATCTAGCGGATTATCTGAAGACTGCCCTAATAATAATACATGGATTTACTGGACATTAAAAGGATGGTGGGATAATTTCTTAATTCAAACATAGAGAAACCATATTAAATAGTGTAAAACAGGAGGAACAGAAGTAATTTCAGATGCGGTAACAACCTTAATTGTTTCTATAATTAAAAATCTTATAAGAGATCCTAGTATTTTTAGAGAAAGGATAGGAACTCAATTATTAAATTTAAGATGTCCAACTATGTCTGATTATAGATGGTATAAAGATGTATTTATATCTAAAGTTATGATGAGAAATGATGCTAATAACTCATTTTGGAAAGAAAGATTTATAGCAACTTTACCTAATCTATTCGCTGTAAAAGTCATACAAAAGTTACAAACTCATTATGGTAGCCAAATCTCATATGATACCTTAACCTTTGGACAAATACATAATATTGTAGTTGAAAAGAATAGAAGTTGTACGGATATGAAGTTACAAAATAAAATGAAAAAAGAAAAAATAACCAATAAAAGGGAATTAGGAACCTTTTGCCAGCAATATGGAATAGATCCTTTAAAAGCTCCAAGTAGACAACATAAAAGACAAATTAAGAAACAAGGGAAATATGCAAGGTCTAATAACCCTCGAAAATTTTATAAACCACGATATGCTCAAAAAACCCAAAATTATAATAAACCTTATGTAAAGCCAAGACCTATGAAAGTTATTAAAAAGGAAAATGTATGTTGGAAGTGTGGAAAACCCGGACATTTTGTAAAAATTTGTCGGATACAACAAAAAATAAATGAATTAACTAATGAAGAATTAAAACAAACATTATTAAATATATTTATTAATTTAGAACAGAACAGAATTTGAAGAAGAAATGATTAGTGAAAAAGAAACTGAAGATAATGAAATTTTCCAAATAGATAAGGTTTCTCAGAAATTAGAGATAGAGGAAGAAGAAAAATATTGTTTAGGACCAGGACTTTGTAATTGCAAAACTTATGGATAAAAGTTTAAATGTATTAAACATGATCAAACCTCAGTTTTAATATCTATAATAGATAAATTAGAAGATTCCATATTAAAGAATGAATTTCTAACAGTTAAATGAATTAATTTCTAATGAAGAAAAGCAAAGAAAAGAAATAACACCCATAGAAATGAAAGAAGTATTTAATAGGTTTAAATCCCTTAAAGAAAACGTGACTTAAAAGATCTATAGAATGAAATTAAAAATCTAAAAAAGAAATTTCAAAACTTAAAGAACAAGGTATTAACTTAGAATATAGATTATTAAAATTAGAAGGAGAACAAATAATATATAATCAAAAATCAAAATCTATAATTATAAAAGAACCAGAAGAAAGTTCTACCCTCTTTATTAATATATTAAGCCTTATAACTACACATAAATGGTGGACACAAATCACTTTGATAATTAAAAATGAGAGATTTGATGTAATAGCTCTAGTAGACTAGGTGCTGATATAAATGCCATACAAGAAGGAATAATACCAACCAAATATTATGAAAAAACTACTGAAAATGTGTCAAGAAGCAAGTGGAACTGATTAAAAATTAAGTATAAACTTTCAAATGCAAAGATTTGTAAAAATAAAATTTGTTTTAAGACATCCTTCGTATTAGTAAAAAATATTGTAAATACTATAATTTTAGGAACCCCTTTTATATGTTTATTATATCCATTTTGGACTACTGAAAAAGGTGTAGAAACACATGTAGTACCAGATAACCCAATTCTTTTTGAATTCCTAGAACCTCCCAAGAAAAAAGAATTAAATCTGTTAAGAAGTTTCCATATCAGAAGAAAAATTAGTTCATTAGAAAAACAAAACAGATTAATCTTTTACATAAAGAAATTTATTATAAAAAAATAGAAGAACAACTTAAAATCGATAAATTACAAAAAATTATAAAGCATTTTGTAGAGAGAATAGAAAAAGAAATCTGTGATAACAATCCAATGGCTTTTCATCATAGGAAAATTCATGAAATATCTTTACCCTATAAAGAAGGTTTTAAAGAAAAAGACATACCTACTAAAGCTAGACCTATTCAGATGAATGAAGAATACTTGACATACTGGAAAAAGGAAATCCAGGAATATTTAGAAAAAGGATTAATTAGACCTTCTAAATCACCCTAGAGTTGTTCAGGATTTTATGTTATGAAAGCATTAGAAATAGAAAGAGGAGCCCTAGATTAGTAATTAATTATAAGCCATTAAATAAAGTTTTAAAATGGATTAGATATCCTTTACCCAATAAAAGTGATTTAATTAAGAGATTAAATAAAGCTAATATATTCTCCAAATTTGATATGAAGTCTGGATATTATCAAATATCAGGAAAAGAAGAAGATCGATATAAGACCATTTTTGTAGTACCCTTTGGATATTACGAATGGAATGTAATGCCACAAGGACTTAGAAATGCTCCCAGTGAATTTCAAGAAATAATGAATAATATTTTCTATCCATATATGAACTTCTCTATTGTATATTTAGATGACGTTTTAATCTTTTCTAAAGGAATTAATCAGCACATTAAACATTTAGAAAAGTTTATTGAAATAATTAAAGAAAATGGATTAGTTGTATCAGCTAGAAAAATGAAGATCTTTCAGACTCAAGTAAAATTTCTAGGTTATGAAATACATCAAGGAACATTTACACCTATTAAGAGATCCATAGAATTTACAAAAAAATTTCTGAATGAGATAAAAGATAAAAAACAATTACAAAGATTCTTAGGTTGTTTTAATTATGTAGCAATTTTATTCCCAATATTAGAGTTATATGTGCCCGTTATACAAACGTCTTAGGAAGAATCCCCCTCCATGGGATGAAGAAATGAGTCAGACCATTGTTAAAGTTAAAAGTATTGTTAAAAGTCTTCCGTGTTTAGGAATACCAGACCTTCAGCCTCCCTTATTCGTAGAAAAAGATGCTTCAAGGTATAGGATATGGTGGGATCCTTAAGCAAGTCCTCCCAAATTCCATAAAAGAGCAAGTTGTCCATATCATTCAGGTATTTGGCATCCAGCACAACAAAAGTATTCCACAATTAAAAAAGAAATTTTATCTATAGTATTATGTATTACTAAATTTCAGGATGATTTATTTAATAAAAAGTTTTTAGTAAAAACGGATTGCAAAACCCAAATGTTTTACAAAAAGATGTCAAAAATCTTGTTTCTAAACATATTTTTGCTAGGTGGCAAGCACTTTTGTCTTGTTTTGATTTTGATATCATACATATCAAAGGGGATAAGAATGCTTTACCCGATTTTCTTACAAGAGAATTTTGCGGGCTCTGCCCACATAGTCAGAACCAAACACGAGAGATAATTATGGTCCTCCTAGGAACCATAAAAAAGCATCTGTACCAACTGCATAAATACGCCTATGACCATGTCACAGGTTGTTAAAAGCTCTACTAATATATCTTCTCAAAATAAATTTAAAAGTCCTCAGGTAACACCTTCTCAATTATTTTTGACTAAGCCCACATATCAAGACCATCCCTATATTGAAAAACCAAATTCCTTACCAGTCATGGCCATAGAAAAAGAATGGTTTACCTTAGACCGAAAAACCATGTATAAGCAGAAATTCCTAAAGTCATTCCATTATGTACCAACCCATCCTCAAAAGACCCAAAAATTTTACCAAGGCATCATGTACTAGATTTCTCACCTAATCCCTATTCATGGTTCTTTTGGGTTTAAAGGGAATCTCTTTACAATTCCCTAAATGATTTCTAAGTGGTTTCATGATTTTGGACCTATTCCAGCCATCTCCCGAAAGAAACAGGCAATGGGATATGAATATTGGAAAGCTATGACATCCTTTGTACCAGAAATGAAATTGATCCCATTTGTCACTTGTCTTTGTGTACCCTGGATAATGCAATGGGAATATAATTCAGCAAAAATGGAAGAAGATAATAGCATTCAATTCTTAGTGAAAATTATAAAAGTCCGAATGGTGGGGAGTATTTGATTTAAAATTAATCAATAAAAAAACTATTGATGCATGGTTATCCCATTCGCATGATAAAAGACCCTCATCCTCATCAAGCACCTCAAAGGATGAACTCCAAAAAGAATCTCAGCTTTTAGCACAAAAGCAACAATTATTGGCGGACTAGCCTAGCCACTTAGAAGAAGAAATTCAAGAACAGATTAAAGCAATATCAGCAAAGTCAAAAGACGACGAAGAAATTTGTTGTAGTCCAGGTCATTATTTTGAAGATACGAAGATCAGGACAATTGCAACAAGTATCTGGATAAGAATCAACAAAAGTGTCGGCAGCATCTTAGAACAGGAAAAGACAAAATCACAAAAGAAGAACAAGACAAGTGTGATGATGAAGCATGCACCAATTTGTCAAAAAGCCTAGATATAGAGCTAATTATTACAAATGTAAAAGTCAAAAGGTTATAAAGTAAAGGTTACTAGCCTTGTCCTTTGTAATCATGTAAGAATCTTATGAACTCATCATGATGTAAGCAACATAGTGCAAATGGCCTCTATAAAAAGCTAAGCCAAGGTAGTAGCAAGATATCGGAAAAAAAAAAAAAAAAAAAATCTCACTAAGCCTTAGCATAAGCTCTGAGTAATAGCCTTCCCTATTTCAGTCCTTGTAGAGAATCCCTCTTGTATCATATTTGTGCAAACCCTACTGAAGTATTCAATAAAGTTTTGAAGTTTACCACTATCATTATCTTGTAAGTTTTATGTTAAATTATGTTTCCTTGTTATAGATTACGAAGAGCATTGAGAAAATTGAGAAAACATGAAAAAGATATATTAGATACTATTGAAGAATTTGAAAATCATCCTTTTCCCCAAGACCAAATATTATTAGATCAATTATATGATATGTTTTTAACTGTTGATGAAAGAAAGAGTTATATCAAAAAGATTTTAACTAGTATGAGTTATTGTTAAATGTATCCTTTATATGTTTTGAGAATACAACTTAAAAATTTATATCAGTTGTGGATTCAAACTTTATCTAACATATTTGATTTAGAACGCCTACAAGCTACTTTTGAAAATACTAATCACTTGAACAATCTTTATCTTCAACTTTCAAGTATTGAATATAAAATAAAATTAATTAAATACGATTTGTCTATCCTCTCGCGCCTAATCTGCCCCCTTCAGCCCTTTAGTTTTACGATCCTAGAAAGTGGTATTAGAGCCAAAAGTGCGGGAGAGAGGTAGGTTATTTTAGTTTTGTCTATATTACTGTTAAATTATTTCTTTAGCTAAGTTTGTTATTTAGATTCTGAGTAAGTGTTTGTTATTAGTCTAATCAGAGTGTAGTGTAGAGTGACCTGTGTATACGTTGGTTAGCCCAGTGGTCCCGAGGAAGGGTGGTCTCGTAACATAAAACTCTGATAAGATTAATAGCAAGACTTCTTAGAACTCTAAGTAATCTAAACTTAGGAAGAAATAATGAGATAGTAGTTAGGACAAATAATGAAGAAGCTTCCTCCTCTAGTAATAGTAGCTCTCATCAGTATTACAAATAGCTAAAATCAAAGAAAGATTACATAATTGGTCGATACCTATAATTAGGAAAAATGAAGTATACAAAAGTCAACATCTATGGCAAAGGAGAGATGAAGAAATACATATGTTAGAATATAGTTATCCTGTACAAGTAATAATAACATAATAAATATATTAGAAAATGAAAAGTTAAAAGAACATAGAGAGAAAGGATTTAATTTTATTCACATAGGATTAATCCAAGTAGCAAAACCAAACTTTAAGTTAGGAGTAAATACTCCCATATTAGTAATATTGAGAGATATAATATTTAAAAATTTTAAAGACTCCATAATAGCGACATTAGAAAATAATTGCCATGATGGTCCTGGATTTTTTAATTGTTATCCTAATTTTGCCATGAATATAAATAATGATTATATGGTAGAAGCTATAAAATTATATGTTAAAACCCCTGATAACATAATAGATGAAAAGTATGATCCTCTTCAAATAATATATAGAATATATTATAAAGTAACAAAGACAGATTATAATTTTAGAGCCTTGAAGCAATCTCCTAGAGATGAAACCATACTAGTCCAAGCCAAAATGAGTAAGACCACAACAAGTTCCTAAAAAGTTAAAACACTCTGAAGTAGTAAAAAATATTCTAGCAGAATGGGTGTTACAATATGTGGTACAACCCGAAAAAATAGAACATACTCAAGTAAGAGAAATAATTCAAGATGGAAATAATATTAGATTAAGAATGAATAGATCAAAGTCTATACAAATACTAGAATCTCGTACTATCAACTCAGAAACTTCTAGACATTCAATAGATAATTCAACCATTAATATTGACTTAGTAGGAATAAATAATAGTAGAGCTAGAATTGCAACTCCAGTTTATGAGGATACTCATATTCCTTATCGCTTCCCAAATATTAAATACTTTAACCAGAAAAGAACCTTTTGAAATAGATAAAGAATGGATAAGAAAAGATTTTGAAGCTGAATATAATAAAGAAATAAGAGAATGGTTTTTTAATACTTTTAGTACACAAGAAACCTTAGAAATTAGAAAGATATTTTATCAATATATGGAAGATAACGAGATTAATCTATATTTCTTTGATTGGTTAAAAAATATTTATAATAAAGGAAAGGAATTTTGTCCTTTGGTAAAAACTACTACGGCTTGGGAAACTAAAGCTGGAAAGATAATAGAATCAGAATATCCACCAAAAGAGCATGTACTACTAAGACTATCTGAAAACACTAATATAGAAATGGCTAAGTATAAAGACATTGTTAGTGAAAGTGGAATAGTAGACAAGACGGATATAAGAAAGATACATCAACAACTAAATTACTCTAATACTATGCTAGAAATAATGAGTAATCAGTTGACAAGAATTGAAGGAAAAAATGAAGAAAACGTACTAGTTCAACCAGTTCAAGTCTACTAAAAATAATTCAATCCCAAGATTAATAGAAACTCCTATTTATAAAATAGAAAGTAGTTTAGGAATTCTAAAACCCAATAGGAAAATAGAAATGGATATAGAAGATATTAAAGAAAAGCTTAAAGGATTAAATATTACTAAAAAAGAGATAAATACTTTAGACTTAGAAATAATGAAATTAACTACTCATAAAGTAAATCCTAGAATTCGAAATTATTATCCTAGACCTACCCCGCTGATATAGGTTATGAAGAAAGAGGTATTTAGTATCAAAATACTTATTCAGGTGGAAATATAGAAGAATGGAATATAGATGGAATGAGTGAACAAGCTATATTAGATCAAACCTCAAATAGCTATGTTTTCTAGCCTTAAAATCTAGCGGATTATCTAAGAACCCTAATAATAATACATGGATTTTTTGGACAATTAAAAGGATGGTGGGATAATTTCTTAATTCAAACAAATAGAGAAACCATATTAAATAGTGTAAAACAGGAAGGAATAGAAGTAATTTCAGAATGAGGAACAACCTTAATTGTTTCTATAATTAAAAATTTTATAGGAGATCCTAGTATTTTTAGAGAAAGGATAGGAACTCAATTATTAAATTTAAGATGTCCAACTATGTATGATTATAGATGGTATAAAGATGTATTTATATCTAAAGTTATGATGAGAGGTGATGCTAATAACTCATTTTGGAAAGAAAGATTTATAGGCTTTACCTAATCTATTCGCTTAAAAGTCATACAAAAGTTACAAACTCATTATGGTAGCCAAATCCCATATGATACCTTAACCTTTGGACAAATACATAATATTGTGGTTGAAACTGAAATAGAAGTATGTAAGGATATGAAGTTACAAAATAAAATGAAAAAAGAAAAAATAACCAATAGAAGGGAATTAGGAACCTTTTGCCAGCAATATGGAATAGATCCTTTAAAAGCTCCAAGCAGACAACATAAAAGACAAATTAGGAAACAAGGGAAATATGCAAGGTCTAATAACCCTAAAAAATTTATAAACCACAATATGCTCCAAAACCCCCAAGAATTATAATAAACCTTATGTAAAGCCAAGACCTAAGAAAGTTATTAAAAAGGAAAATGCATGTTGGAAGTGTGGAAAACCCAGACATTTTGCAAAAATTTCGGGTACAACAAAAAATAAACGAATTAACTAATGAAGAATTAAAACAAACATTATTAAATATATTTATTAATTCGAAACCAAGAAGTAAAATTTAAGAAGAAATGATTAGTGAAGAAGAAACTGAAGATAATGAAATTTTCCAAATAGATAAGGTTTCCTCAAGAAGAAGAAGAAGAAGAAAAATATTGTTTAGGACCAGGACTTTGTAATTGTGAAAACTATATGGATAAAAGTTTAAATGTATTAAACAGTGATCAAACCTCAGTTTTAATATCTATAATAGATAAATTAGAAGATTCCCCATTAAAATATGAATTTCTACTATAGCTAAATGAATTAATTTCTAAAGATGAAAAGCAAAGAAAAGAAGGGATCACTCTCATCCCCTTTGATATTACCATCAAGGATAACAGAAGGGATCATTACAGATCTTCTAAGGTTTTCACCTTCTTATTTGAGATGAATTGACTTGAAGGTTGCTAGATCAAGCTTGCACACTAGCCTTTTTTCTAATATGATAGTCTTATCAATATAGAGTTAAAAATATCATTCCAATTCTACTCAAAAGCTCCAAGCACAATCATGTTCCTTATCCACCATATAGTTTCATTGTTAATTTGTTTAGTCTTTTTTAATTACAATGCTAAATTATTTAATTAAATATTTTTAAATTATTATTTTTATAAAATATTTAATGTAATAATTTAGTTTCATAATTAAAGTTTTATTTTATCAATATAAATATAAATTTTTTATATAAATATTATGATGAGTTTGCTGTTTAGCATCCTAAATATTAGGATTATCCTATTCAGTTACCTTTTAATTCATGCCAGCATCTACCTATGATGTCATGTTGACAGTTGACATAAAAAATTAACGAAATACAACCAAAAAAAAAAAGGCCAAATGAAATTAAAAATAATTTTTAATACACAAAATAAACCATTTTAATAAAATGATGGATCAAATTAGGGATGGCAAAAAAAAAAATCCATCCAAATGGGTATTTATTGGGATTGCCCACAATAGGAATATGAATGAGGACAAGTTTGGTTCCAAGAGAATATGGAAGGGTTTAGGTGAGTCTCCATTTACTAAATAGGATAGGGGTGGGGGACTAGGTCTTCATCCTATGGGGTCCTACCACATCCCTATTTATATGAAATCACTAAATATCCATATATATATATATATATATATATATATATATATATAAGCATACAAGTCATTTACCCGTGCGACGGGCTGAAATAAAAAATAGTTTATTGATCATTACTCTAAAATAATAACAATTTAATTAAATATACGTTCTAATAAATTGAATATATAAATTAATTTTGAAAATAAGTTAATTGTTAAATAATTAAATAATGAACAAAATATAAATGAGTATATACCTAAAATGAGTTATTCTATTTTATATCTTACTTTGAATGTCATATTTATAAGGTTGAAAAAATCTCGATAGATGACCTTTAACAAATAACAAAGAGCTTATTTTATGAAAATTTTGGTTGAGAATTAAATGTAAGCAAGTTTGCCAAACCAGGTATAATATCTGTAGGATCTCTTTTTCCCTATCTCTTTTTACATTCACTGCCTCTGATTTTTTTTTTTTATATGCTTAAAGTCTATCTTATTTGCTCTTCATTTACTATTTTGTTACTAATGTTGTAGTTCAGAAAGTCACTTTCTAACGTACCTAATAGTATTTTCGCTGCACTTCAAGTTCAATACTTGATAGTATCTTGGTTTAAGTTTTTAGAAGCAAAAGAATTTTTAAGAAGCGAGCATGATTCAACCCCCTTTCTTATGCGCTTTTCTACCTAGTAACAAAAAAAATTAATAAGTTATGAGGTAGATAAATCATTGTCATTATACATATACATGTTTGACAATTATATGTCTGGTATATCATTAGGTATTAATATTAGTGAGAAAATTGTTCTATGACAAATACTTTTGTTATGTGTCTATCATTATGTTAAATAATTTTAATAGGCAGCAATCCAAAAGCATCTAACCCTCTTTGTGGTTGACCTAGTCTGATCATCCTCCTTCATTCTCAAAGTAGTTTAACAATAAATAAAATGCCCTTATCAATTTGGGATTCAGTCAATCCAAAATTAGTTTAGGGATTTAGGGATTCATGATCAGAACAATATAAAAAATATGATTAGATGAAAATGAAAAATCATAATCAGATCCAAATCTTAATCGAAGAGAATATCTAACCTTTTTCGTGCTTGATCCAGTCTCATCCTCCTTCTCCCTTCAAGGGTGAATATGCAAGAGGAAAAGTTGAGGAAGATCTAGAAACAATCCTTTTTTTGGTTTTTCTTTCTATTTTTTTTTTGTTCTCATATGGTTTTTGTTCTCACGATTTTTACATTTTCTCAATTTCGACCCTTTTTTTGTTTTTCTTTCCATTTTTTGTTCTCATGGTAATATGCCCATGAAGTATATTCACCCCATTACACCCTATTTTTCTTTCCTTTTTTTTTGTATATTGGATCAACTTTTGTTGTAATGGGCACCATTCTTATTTTTATCACCCCAATACATTTATATCAAAATTTTTACTCATTCATATCCTTGAAAGCCTTGGTCCATTTTGTAATGATTCTTAACTCTATATATGTTTTTTCCATTCTTAATGATTCTTAATTTTAATTGTAGATCATAATTATATTGACATGGGTCATCTCTTAGTGCATATTGTAATCTTTAATAATTGTAATATTTGATTCTCTAAGGATTGTAATATTTGATTTGATTTTATATGAAAAATAATTAATAATTAAATTGTAAATTGAGTTCAAAAAAATCTTTAGACATAAAAGTTGAGACGGTGGGGCCTAAATCACTATATGAATGACACATGTGGCCTAAATCACTGTATAAAAGACATGTGTAATAGTTTCCATGAAAGGAGTTCGAAATATTAGTATATTAGAATAGATACTGAAACCTATACAAAGAATATATATATATATATATATATATATATATATATATTCTTTGTTAAATTGAATTATACTACATTACTAATATTTATTATTATAGATATTTACATATTTTTATTAGGTTTTAGAGTGTTCTTTTAAGTTTCCTATTTCATATTTTTCTTGTTTTTCTAATTTTAATGAACCTATGGATATCCATGAGGATTTGAATCCTATATGGAATGGGGAATGGGAGCCGTTACAGGGATAGAGATGGGGATTAGGGAAAAATTATAAATGTAACACCCTAATATTTAATCCATACGCCTAGGACGTATTGTGATTAATTATTAGTTATTACTCTTTGATCCATTCTTTTAAATTCACTTTATCAAAATACTTAGCGGAAAATATGGGTAAAATTTTTCTTTTGAAACAAAAACAAAACGTTAGCCATACGCGCGCGTGCTACCTAAACCAAATGCTCAGAGCCATCATAGTAAACAGAAAACATGCACGTACACAACATTCATGATCATATAACAAGCTTTATATTACGTAGCATGAAATAACATAGTTCTTAATACACAAAAATTAATGAACGAAGTCACACCCATAGTGGGCTGAGCTTCCAATACATAACCAATAGAAAAAATAAATCAAATACAGTAAATACATAGAATCCCAAAATACTAGATACCGTTTCCCCTTTAGCTTAGGAGTGCTCTACTAAAAGTCATCCCTATCAAAAGATGTAACAAAAGGGAATCCTCACGACAACTCGGCACTTAGTAGGGGTCCTCTATCACGATCTACTGTCGATTGGTCCTCTGGGGTAGTATATACCCAATGAACTGGGCGAGCTCCTTAGGCGTATGGGGGGGACGAACATGACCTCATCGGCATGGATGCATCTTCGGACATCGTGCTAGCCTTGCTTGGGACACCGTGCTCACTGCCCCTCCCGTGTCCATGAGGGCCATGGGGAGATCCTTCCGAGTAGATATGAGTGGCGAAGTCCTCTGGATGGGTCGGTCTCTGAACGCCTCAAATAGGGAACATACTCCTGTAACACCCTAACTCTTAACCTTATATGCTCAAGTCACATTCCAGTTAGTTATTAGTTGTTACGCCTTTGTTTCAAATCTAGACTTACTTTTCTTTAAAAATACGGGTAATAAAATATGACTAAATTTTTCTTTTTGAACTTAAGACTTAAAATGTGAGTCGTGCATGCACATAGATACCGACTATTAAACGTAAAACATAACAACCAAATATACGTCATCATAACAACCATGAATAAAATCATAGAATAATCACAACATAAATTGTAGCAGGAACACATAATCATAACATAACAACGATGTCCTTATAAATATAAGGACACCTAGGGATATCAATTACACCAAACAACTTTAACTAACGCAAAATAGAATGTTAACAAGGCTAGACTAGTCTTCATGCTTCCGCTGCCCTCTGATCATCTAGACGACGTGATTCCTACGCCCGCGCCTCAAGGAAGATCACGAACATCCGCATTAATCCCGTCTGGAGACGACAGAGGGAAAACAAAAGGAGTGAGAATACTTATACAAGATTCTCAGGAGGCTCCCCGACTTTAACACAAGTGTCATCGTCGTCGCCCAGCCACTTCAGTTTCATTATGAAAGGGTGTACATGCATAGGTTTAGTTTTTAATTTCTCAAATCCTATTATCCGAAGTGGGTTTCTTTTTATCATGAGTCTTGATGGAATGAATGAAGCAGATACTTTATGTATGCATGGCAATGCTTAAGCATGACAGTTCACATCTTCAACATATATCACTCAATCACAAGCACCAATGGAACATTCACGAAACATATGCATATGCATCTTTTACTTTATCATTTATGAACTCTTCAAGTTCCTTTCTTAACTTTTTCCACCCTCATCATGGTCACCAAAATCCACTCAACCTGCGTCCGACGATTTTCTCATGGTCACCAAAACTCCAAATACACCCATCGCCTAGGAATGAGCTCATCCTAACTAGCCGTTGCTAGATTTATACGGGAAAAAGAAGGGAATCACATCTCTTTCTTGGATCACCCCATACAACCCTTAACTCGAGAAGTCATAATGGGATCATTTCCTCTTTAACATATCTTGTATGGATGCAACATGAGCATACAACCATAGAACATCATATAACATATCTTCTATTCATATCTCATATTTGCATGCATTTTAAATGTAGCATACCACATCATCATAGCAACATGCCACACATCCATACATTCTTATGCTCATCGCATTTAAAACATTCACATACCTCAAAACAATACTCCATCAATCTCATTCTCACATCGCACCTCCTTCTCTTAAGATATCTTATGCTTTGGCCCTTACGAGTCTTAGACTTGTGTTCTAGTTATCCTAACTCCCATTATAGTTCTTTATAACACCTAAGGGATCATTACTTACAATTCTCACTAAGATTTATGTTCAAAATAGCATTGCATCACTTTGAGTAGAAAATTATCATACGCTTACGGGGTCCTAGAATCTCCATCTTTGACCCTTTTAAGTTCCGTCTTCGCCTAAGGCTCTATAATCAACTCCTAAACCAATTATGAGGGATTCCTACACATATCCACTAATTATAAACCATTTTTCTTAAGTCCAATTATGCTGGAACAGAATTACAAATTTGTGCATCTAAGTGTTCTAGAATTCGCATTTTAAGTCCTTTTTAGTTACTTATTCTTTCCTAACTTCCCTAAATCGGTCCTTGCTTCACTCAAACATAATTTTACACATTTTAACACCATAAAATAGAATTTATACAGTGGCCAATTGCACAATGCAGAACCGAAAATACATGCACCATATAATCTCATGATTTAAAAGCATATAAGTTGCTAGTTTCTCTTGGAATCATTTTAGGAACTCAAAACTCTTTTAATCTCCTTGAAATCACATAAATATGTACTAGGTCAGTAGCTAAATTTTTAGATCAAGGAATAGATTTAAAACATAAAACCTTGTTCATAAAGTTTTTTGAGTACACCTAAGCTTAGAAAAATTCCAAGACTTAGACTATGGGCACTTATGATTAGATGAACTCATCCAAGTCCATCATCATCATCACAAGGCCGAAATGGCATTCTTGAAATGCCTCCATTTTCTAAAACTTTATGTAAGATACTTGGGCAAGTCTTTGAGCTCTAGGATATTTAAGTGATGACATAAACTTAAACATGCTATGCACTTATTTTACTCTTCATTAGAAAATAAAGTGAGAGCATAAAATAAATATAAGATGCAACCTCATTATTATCTTTAAGATTAAGTGATGACTTGAAATATAAACATGAAATGCAAGCTTGGAAATTAAACATGATAATGCAAGTTCATTTAGTTATTCTTGAGAGTTTAGTGATGACATCAAAATAAACATGCTATGCAAGGCATAAACATAAACATGAATGCAACTCATTTTATCTTAACTAGAGCTCTTACAAGACTTTAAAGGAACATCACAACCTTAACCCAATATGTATCTTAACAACATAAAGTGAGCTTTAGAGTTCTTAGCACCAAGTTTTCAAAGAAGCCTTTGGTTTGAACTTCATCATCAAGCTCAAGAAAATGGACACAAAGCTCAACACTTTGTCTAAACAAACATACAAGAACTAAGTCATATTCTTTATTTTATTGCTCATGGGCTTCAATCTAGGTAAAACTCTTAGAACGGAACCAACTTTAAGGTTGGCAAGGGTAAGCTTAGAGCTCTTTGAAAACATATGATTAATTTTCTTAACAAAACTTTTGTGATCTACTTAACATTTTTAACAAACTTTGTTCAAACAAAGGAAGAGGAAAAGAAACCTTTGAGGAAGAAAAGAAAGGAAAACAAAGCATAAGCAAGAAAAAGGAAAGAAAAAACACAAGCATGTATGGTCCAAGACCAAGTTGTTTCAAGCTTTAGAGGTTTCTCACATGGCATCACAAGACCATTATCTTGAAACCTCATCATCAAGCTAAAGTTTTCTCAACCAAAGGCCCTAAGGCCGAAATGAAGAAAGGAAAAGGAAAGGTTTGAAAACCAAGAGAAAACTAGAACTTTTTTAAAGAAAGCAAGTAAAACTTTGAAAACAAACCCCCTACCTAAGGAAGCTTGAGTTCTTGAAGGATTGAGAAGACAAAATCTTCTCTTGGATGTGGATGTGTGTTCACCAAAGAGGAAGCTCAAGGAAGATGATTTTTCCTTGAGTTTCTAAGCTTGGAAATGGAAAGTTTGAGTGTTTAAGAGATGGTTTGAGGTGAGGGAGTGGTGGTTTATGGTTGTTTGTGGTGGTTTGTGGTGGTGGAAGGTTCTTTGAAGGGAAGAAGAAGATGAGCAAGATGAAGAGAACTTTGAAAGGAAAACAAGAAAGTGCAAGAAAACTAAACTTGGCAAATAATCTAAAGTGTAACCAAGTTCTTCCAAGCTTGGTATTTATAGAAATTTTGCAACATGGAGGCTGTACAAGGAAGAATGGCCGATGGCCTTGCTTGGCTTTGGGAGAGGAAAATATCTTTTTGATTGGCAAGGGCTAGGGATAGGCAAAGCAAAGCATGGTTGAAAGCATGGTGAGGTATGGTTCCAAGTATGGCCTAGGCATGGCTCTTGAGTAAGAATTAAAACAACATGTGACACTTCTTTGAGGCCATGTATTCAGCCAGATTTTATAGCCAAGGGGGAAGGAGATTTGTTCATGTAATTGTGGTTTAGTGATGTGTTTAGGTGTTTCTTTGATTAAGGTTTTGATTAGGAGTTTGTAAGAAAGTGTTTAGGTGAGGTAATTGGATAATTAAGGTTGTCAAGACTTGATTAGGAGGATGATCTTGCTAGATTAACAATTTAAAATCATTCTTTTGATCAAATGAGGTATGGCACAATTCCTTAATTTAAGGAATTTGAGAGAAAAAATACTATTCAAGATTCCATGACTAGGAATCTTGAATTAAAGAATGTAATTAGAGTTTAACTAAGCAATCTTAGGTTCTAATTAACCTTAATAAATTATTTTAACTCTTGATTAATTATCGAAATAAATTAATCTTCGATTAGAGCCTAATATTGCTTAGGTTTGCTTAATTACGTCATTAGGCTCACTGTACACTTTTCTAGGGGCAAAATGGTAATTTTATACTAAAACTGCTCGGGCTACTGAGCTTAACTTATTGTTAAACTTCACTTAAAAACATCATTTAAAACTTTTTGGTAAAGTCGGGTTCAATCGGCACGTAAAACGATGACAAATAGCCACAGGGGCGTTTTGGTAATTTCACGCGTCGAACTCAAAAATGAGATTGCTCTATTACTACACATAACACATATAATCCCCTATCAACATCAAAATATCCCCTCGATGATGGCCGGATCGCGATCCTTATTTTCCGTAAAATGACCTCAAGGGCATTTGGTCATTTGAACATGGGAAAATCGAGGCATTACACTCTGGGTAGTCCGCACGCCGAAGTTGAAGGGCAAGCATGACGAGTTTGCTCATCAGTGGTCGAGTATGCTCAAAAATCAAATCATCACCATAGGGGAAGTAGGGTAAACGGAAGCCGGAACTTAAGCGAGGGCGTCCCATGTATGCAAAAATGCATATGGCACAATGACCCAGGAAGTGGTAGGAGCGGTGGTTCGGATCATAGTGCACCTCCCAACTGGCATATCAACGAAGATCATGAACGTGGCCATGGTCCTCTGAAGACGTGACGGAAAGAAAAAAAGATAGAGGGAGTAAGAATCTTAATAAAGAAACTTAGTAGGGAAATTTCCTATCGTAGTGTCATCATCTACGTCCCAGGAACCTGGCTTTTTACAAAGGGTGAACATGCATAAGGTTTAATTTTAAGGTTTTAAAGTGTAATTTACCGAGGCGCATTCATTTTAGTATGCATCTTGGGTATGAATACAACATACTTCGTTATTAAATGCATGTTCATGCTATAATCAAGAAATAAGTTAGAACACATAATCATGGCAACACATCTCAACATAACTTATTTTAGGTCACTTAATCTTCTCATTTTCTTTTTTGGGGCCACCCTTATATTCTCCCTTTTGAGAGTTCTAGGTTATGAGCTCATACCTTACTAATCGTCACTAGCGTAACCTTATCCCTTTTGATAAGTTGAATTCCGACTTTAAGAGTACGGGTTAGGGGGCATTAAGGATCGCCTATCATAACCTTTAATTTGGAGTCTATAGGGTCATTTCCTTTGTGAATCACCTTTTCATCACTTATAGTTTGATGAGTCCAAAGGATCATGTTCTCATGTTTTAAGTCACCTTAAGTCTTAGCATGTTATATCAAAATGCAATACATAACGCATAAATATCATAGCTCTCCATATACTTCTAGCATAAGTGTTTCCAAAAGAAACTATAACATGCAAATAATAATCCTATCTTTAAAGATCAAGTACTCACATAGCATCAAATATCACATGAATTCATGATCTCAAATCATCAACACATAAAGTCATTCTATCATACTTGAAGCACATATTTTTGCACCTTTGGGGTTTTGGTAATCGATTACTTATGATTGTAAATTACCAGGATTAAAACTTGTTCTGGACTAAAAAGATAGCCTGGTAATCATTACTGGCCTGATAATCAATTACCAGAACCTAAATTTTATTCTGGGTACAGGATCATCTAGGTAATCGATTACATAGGATGGTAATCAATTACTAAGACTAAATATTGTTTCCAAAAAATGAAGAACATCATGGTAATTGATTACATGAATGGTTCAATTAGTAGTTAAAAAATGGTTTGGGCATGAGGAGCAGCCTTGGTAATCGATTATGTTATCTAGTAATTGATTACCGGAACCTAAAATCCTTCAAATAACCATTCTGGTAATTGATTACATAAGCTGGTAATTGATTACCAGAACCTTCTAAATTTGAGAAAACATGGTTTTTAACACATTCTAAGCTACCTAAACACCTTGAGACCACTTAAAATATCTTTCTAACATTCCTTTGAAAACATCTTCATATTTTTACAAATCAAAACCAACATTGTATCATGACTAAGGCACATCCACTAGTCATGGTTAAAATTTCCATTTGGGGATACCAGGGCAAGTCTTTTGAGCTCTAGGAGTTTAAGTGATGACATAAAGATAGACATGCTATGCAAGCTTCATTTTAGATCTTTATCATTATTAGGTGATGACTTGAATCTTAAATATGCTAGACAAGGAAATATAAATATGAATGCAAATCCATTTCTTTATTTTAGTGCTCTAGGCCTCTTAGAGTAATTACTCTAAATCACATCTCAACTTTAAGGTTGAGATAGGTAGGCTTTGAGATTAATTATTAAGTGATAACTTGAAAAGTAAATATGCTAGGCAAGGAAATATAAATATGAATGCAAGTCCATTTCTTTATTTTAGTGCTCTAGGCCTCTTAGAGTATTTACTCTAAATCACATCTCAACTTTAAGGTTGAGATAGGTAGGCTTCGAGTTAATTACTTAGGCGATAACATAAGTGCAAACTTAAATATAAACATGCAATTCATCCTTAAGTCATGATATCGGACTCGAGATTTGTTACTTATAAATTTGCAGACCTTTCTTAAATATCTATAATAAGATCGGGTAATTCATAAAATAACTGAGGTGTAAGTCTATCAACAACATATAAAAAGGAAATAAAATATCCATTAAGTATAAATAAAAATTCAAGGAAAAGCTCTACTATGAGCTCTTATATATATCTTCTATTTACATAATTACAAACACATGTACATAACAAAATAAATTTAAAAAAAACTGCAACTATCGGGTTACGATGTATCCCATTCTTCTATGATGGCAGCTTCATATCTCCCCTAAGTAATCTGGAGATAACACGAAAACACAAAACATAGGGGTGAGAATCCTAAAATTCTCATTAGGGCATCCCCAAAGGTATAGTAAAATAAATTCATGTCATCGTCATCGTTTTAGCCATTTCAGTTTATTAAGAAAATGTGAGCATGCAATATATATCAAAGGTTCATTTCAAAGGTCAAAAACCAATTCTCCAAGTGGCTCTCTTTTATTATTCAATCACTTAATATATACATGTCATACTACTCAACATCATAGTATTCCATTCTCAATGTAGTGCCCTCGGTATATGGAAAGGGATCTCATATACATCATTCCTATCTTTCCATGCCCTTGACATAATAAAGGGGATCATTTCGTGCCCTTAACATACTATAAGGGATCCCTCCTGCCCTTAACATACTCTACGGGATCTCTTCATGCCCTTAACATACTATAGGGGATTTCATTCTTAACTCAACATTTACATCATCCTCAAGCTCACATATACATGCATCACATTTCTATATGTATTAGTATAAATCTCTGATTTCATAATACTTCAAACCTATATATATCATTCATTTATTCCTCATAAAACAATCTTTGAAGTCCATAGTATGCATTCATACACATCAAAATTGAATCAAAGTCATTATATCATAAATTCAAGGCATTATCACAATTCAGCACATTGGCAGATTTCACACCATTGTAGCACAAATTTATTTGCATATCAAACAATCGATTTAGAAGCTATAAAAATCATCTAAGACACTTCAATGTGTCTACAAGGTCTTGTAAAATTTTAGAGTAAGAATCAATCTCTAACTATGGTAACAAAATTAGACAAATTTGGTGGTCAGAGCCCACCTAATCTCAGCCTAAAACCAAAATTCCATAATTTTTAACCCTAGTAAATGAACCCAAAAAAATCGAAATAAAAATTATGGTAAAACCTTAAGATGTCTCTAATACCTTGAAAAATTTCAAAGGAAAATTCAATCATTTGCTATGGTAACAAAATTATACAAATTCAAAGCTTTCTAACAATCTAGGTAGCATAGGCACAATCTCAGTTCTTGATTTTTTTTAAAATAGTATAAGTCCAAATAAGAGCTCAAGAAAATTCATAGAACTAGCTTAGGATGTTAGATTCAATATATAATTTTTATAGCTCATAAAAACACCTACAATTATGCCAGAAAATTTGTGAACAATCACTCCAGGAGGAAAATTGAAAATCCAGCAAGCATAGTTCAACACATCTTTAGCAAAAATGATTTTTTCACAACACCAAACTACCCTACCCATGCAAATAAATCAATATCTAGGTGTAACCTCACATTAGAACCAGAATTTATTAATTTAGAACAACCCAAAACTTGAAAGAATAGAAAAACACAAAACAAGACACAAATCCCCTACTTTTGGTAACTAATGGATCCTTGGCTCCAAGATGCTCCAAGATTGATTTCATATCAATCCCAAACCCTTCCTAAATCAGTAAGGTATGAGGTAGCAAGGTGACGAATGGTGATGAATTAAGATTTCAATTGGTTAACTTTGTAGGTATTGATGTGTAAAACAAGTTTAGTGAAGGAAGTTGAAAGTTTTAATAACTCTAGGCTAGTGTTTTTGAGGTTGGAATAAAAGTTGAAGCTCTTAAGAAATGAAAAATGGAGGCTGTTGTTTCATGCTTTGCTTGGCCAAAATGTTAGTGGCTTCATGGAGAAGTTTGGCTTTGTGTTGATCTTATAATTAATGAATGAATATTATATAGTATAATTGTATAATTCTTAATCCAAGAAAGTAAAATGAATGACTAGGACTTAATCTTGTAATTCAAGATTAAATATTATCCTTCCATATGTCTTGGATGGATATACATTATCCATTAATGGTGATTAAATCATCTTTCGATATTAGAAATCGCATCCTGAAATCTCATTGAACAGGTGAAACACCATACGGGTAATAAGATATTGCCCAAGAATTTAATTCTAGGTATAAAATCTCTATTTCTAACTATTTCTATCCTTAACGCTATGTTTTCTAATTTCAGGCATCCTGGTCCCAATTCTAGGGTTTTGGCTATCCCAATTGGTCGTGGGGCCCATAAAGTCACTATTCACCCCTGGTTTTTTAACAAGTCCATTGAGTCATCCTCATCATTGCTAAACTGTTGGATTCTTAAAATTATGACAACTAAAGCTTAAATTAATTTTTAAATAATTTTTGGGATGTTACAAGTGGGTTGTTCAATCCTTAGTGCAAGGTCTAGATCCAAGTAACCAAGAATGATCATTACATTATCTTTCCATTCCATAAAGTTAGTCCTATTTAATATAGGAATAGACTTATATTGGTAAATACAACATAAGCATATATAATATTAAAATTAGAACAAAACAATATACTCACATAAATTCAAATAATGGTAGGGCCTATCACAAGATACCTAGCATAGCATTAATATTTAGTCTTTGGACAAAAAGATTAACTTGTAAGTTGTACTCTGAATGCAATAATAAGTATTGATTGTAAATCTGTAAAATAACAAGTTTATCTTTGGAATAACTTATTGCCCACACGGAACCTAATAATCATCACATACTTAACCACAATTGTACATATAATTCCACTAGATATAGACCTTCCTTTGGCAGATCAACATCTCATGAAATATGTTTGTAGTAATCAAATATTGATAATAAATCTTGTCAAATAAGAAGCCTATATTTGTACTTGTTCACATGGAACCTAACAATCATTACATATTGATTACCATGGGTGTGTGCATGTAATTCGGCCAAATACTGATTTCCTTTGACCCAATCAATTTCATAGGAACCACATGCTCAGAATCATCCTTTTGTTCTAAAATAAATTGAGTTAGACAAGGAAGGCTTCTTTAACCTCAACTTCTACGAATTTCCTACATGCAAAACTATTAGAATATGCGTTCCCAATCCAGTTGAAATAATTAAGAAAACCATATATAATGTAATGCATAAAAAAAGGTATATATAGTACTCCAAATATCAATAAATTAAATCCTTGTTAGTAATTAAATAAATAATTAAACCTTTTCTACATTACGCATCATCATGCCAAATGACCAAACGAGTGACAACTCACATGTCCATTGACTTGTCCTTATTAAATCACTTTAATTTGGGCCAAACTTTATAATAACTAATATTATACAATTATATTCAAGTCCATATCTATAATGCTAATATTTTAGACTCATGTCGAGGAAAGTTTCCAGATGTCATTCTAGGATAATTTAGAGTCCACAATTTTCATAACTTTAATCTATAATTATTTTTTAAAAAATCACAATAATAATTATTATATATCATTAAAATATCATTGAAAATTATCAACATTTAATGAAATATCTCTTTTATCATTTAAATAATACATATGATAATCTATCTATTTTAAATGTCACCAAACCCTTCATTTTTTATTATTTTTTATAACCCTTTTTTTATTATTAAAGATAGATATTTGAACAAATATTATCATATTTTATTTGCATATTCTTAACTGCATTTTATCGACTTAATGTACTATATCTTGAATTGATTTATTATGCATATAAGATTATTAAAAAAATAAATAAAAAATAAATGAAACAATAGCATATGCAGGAATAGAAACCCCAAAACAAACAAAATATTAAGACATAAATATAGAAGAGAGAAAAACTATGAGCTAAAAAAAATCTTAATTATTAATTATTTTTAAAAAAATCACCTTCATATCTCTCTATCATCAATGCAACCTAATTACCCTATATGAAATATTATGGCATTTATTGCAAACGACAATTGAAATAAGGCTAAATAAAATATTATAATTAAAAAAATTGAACTTTAAAATGATAAAAAAAAAAGAAGATAAAGGAAATGGAAATCAAATATATTATTATAGTATTAAATACTATAATTATAATTTTAATAATTAATAATAACAAATAATTAGTTAAATGAAACAACTATTATAAAAAAGTTATTATAATAGATTTTTTAAAATTGTTTCACCATGTGCCATTTTCTCATAATTTATATTTTTTAAAAATTATTTGTACTTTTCAAATAAAGGGTACTCTTTTATGCAAAATAAAAGGTATATTTAACATTTCATATAATATCAATACAATTAATTATAAAAATTTGAATTTTGAATTGAAATTAATATTCAATTAATACATATATTTTCACATGTACAATAAATATCAATTATAAAATTCAAAATCATATTTAAATAAGGAAATATTTTAAAACTTCTGAAAAAATCAAATCTAAAATAAATACTGAACCTATTGAATATGAGATAACTATTATGTTGTGAATTAGCTCATTTTTACATCCTTGTTGAATTTTTGAAAAATTCAAATCTATATTCTATAAAATTTATTCTTCCATATTTACATACCATGTGTCATTTTTTCATTTTTTTTAAACTTTATTTACTTCAAAAATAGAAAGTATATTTTAAAATTCATATAATTAATCAATTAAAAAATACACAATTTAAATTTGAAATTCAATATCAACTTTAAATCAATGTATAGTATTTTCATATCTACAATAATAAATACTAAGTTTCAAATTTTCTAATATAAATTTTTATCAAGGTCATTTTTTTGCCATAAGAAACGCCTCTCAATATTATTTTATGTTGTTAGGTTATTCTATTTTTTGTCTTGATACATCAGTTTCTAAAATTTTCTATGTGAACAACTCTATGATTATTTGCTTTTCATCACCCTCAATTGTTATCTCAATTTGTTTTTATCTTATTTTACTATTGATGAGTAGTATTATTAATTTCATTTTGTGATTTACTTATCATTATTCTACAACTCTTACATTCCTTCTTATAAGATCTCTTTCTCACTCTCTTCTTTCTAACGGCCATTGTGAAATTTTTGCAGTTGTTAATGTCAGCTTCAATGCTATCAAGCGTTACCTCATGTTCAAAGACAAGTTTATTAATTTCTTATGTCCTTTCAGGTTAGATGAATTTCCTTCATTTCTCAAATTTGCTTTTCTTTCCTACTCTTTATTATTCTAATCTATTCATTCTCCCATAATTTTCATTGTAAATTTTTATTCTTTTATTTTATTATATACTATTATATCAATTGTGGCAAATAAACAATATTATTTGAATTTTTAAGATTGATATCTTTTTTAAAATATTTTGTATTTTCCAGCCTCTTTTATGCATAGGAACAAGCGGTCCAGGTTAAGCTTATATTCCTTTTTATTTGCTTTACTCTTCTATTTTTCAGTTTCAATTGATTTGCTCTTCTATAATTTACAAAGTTTTGTCCATTCAATATATTTCCTGTCATATATATTTTCAAACAACTCCATTAATGTTAGAGTTTTGGCATATGTGTCTTATGATGTGTAATGTAGCAAAATAGTATTTTTCTATCATCTTTTTTATATATAATATAGATTTTTATCAATTTGCATTAGATTGGATATGGATGTGTTTTGATTATTTTTTTTGGATTTGTTGGATGTGCTTGTTTGGATTTGTTGTTATGATGTTCTTTAGGGTGTGTTATTGAAATTGAATTTGAAAATATATCACTAATTCAAAATTTTAATTGATTATAATTAAAATTTTATATGTCCAAATGATGCATCGTATAATTTCATAAGCAAATTGTCACCTAAAATATTTTTTTAAAAAATGTTAAACTAGCTATATAAATATAATATTTAGGAATATTCAATAATAATTGTAATGTCACGTATTATGTTTTGGTAATTTTAAATTTTTTAGAAAAATTTGTCTCGCCAAAAGTAGAAATACACTTAACGATAGATATTCTAATATAAAATTTAAATCTTCTTTAAATTAATGTATATTATTTTACAATCTATCTATAATTGTAATAATAATAATATTATTATAATAATTTATATTTCCTTCAATCACTTAGTCAGTCTATCAATATCTATCTTTCTATGGCTCATCAATAATACAAACTCAAATAATAATTCTTTATTTTTTTGTATTTGCAACTAATAGAATGTTCCTCTATTTATTATATACAATAATATAATTATTATTAATCTATGCAGTAATATAATATTAATTAATTTATCAATATGGTTTTCCATATTAGTTCTAACAATGAGTCATACTAATTTCATGTTAAAATTCTTCACTTATGGAACATCCTAAGTTATGAAAATTCAAAATTCTATTTCTATTGAGAGAAATGGAAAAAAAATATAATTTTCAATGTCATAAAATTGATATGGACAGCAGTACACCTTATTTTAATTTACATCAATTTTACTACCATCAATTCTACATATTTTTTCTCTTTATTATTACGTTTATATTTTTCATCTTTTGTTATATATTTAATATTTTTCTTTATTTTAGGTGTTTGTTTTTTCACAATTCATTATCACATTCGAATTGTCTTCACCTATTATTTCAGAAGCTTTGAAAATAGTTCAAGATTAGAGGGACAATTATGTGATTTGATACATCCTTCAATAAACACATTGAATTGTACAAGTTGTTCCAAAAAGAATATTATAGTTAAGAAGAACATCAATTTGGCTATAAGTGATATGACTAATTCTATATGGTAATGTAATTTGAAAGCATAAGATTATAATTTTTTTTGGATTCATGCTAAAACAATATGAATATGACATAACTACTAGATATGTTGATGATTAGTATAGGTAGTTTTAATGGTATAGATTTCTAAAATATTGGAGATTATATATGTATATATATTGATTATCAATTCTAATGATTTTATTAGAATGTAATGGTCTTGGTGTGAACTTATTGATATATTTCAATAGAAAAATCCAATCTACAAAATATTTATGATTATGTTTTCAATTATGGGTTGCTAATTTAAAATTTGAATCAAGTTTGTAAAGCTCAATTCCATTTTTTGCCTTTATATACTATTATTGTATTAATTTTTTTATCCTAGATTTAATTAATTTGAATTTAGTTACACAATTTTATTGTCTCAATTTTGAATAGGATTTTATAGATGAATTTTGTGCTTTAATTGAATACAATTTTTTATGTGAGTGTTCTAATTGAATATTAATAAAGACCAAATTAGATATTTTTATCATTCATATCTTGAATTTCTCTTAAAAATAATACATCATGTGATTTAACAAATCTCATCAAATTTGATTTTTAGTTTTAAGATCATATTAAATTTGATTGATGATTATAAAAAAGAAATTTGATTGATGGGTTTAATTTTATTTCAAATTTAAACTCAAATTAAATTGATGTTTATTCTTATTCATTTTAAACACCACTTAACAAAGTTATGAAAAAAATAAAAACCTACTTAATATATTTTAAATATATAAGTGATTTGTAAATCAAATCAAATTTTATTTTATTCAATTAATATGAATATTATATTTAATTTGTAAAAAATTAATTTAAAGTAAATTAATTATCAATTTTAATTAATTAATTGATGATACAACACAATGATTAAAATAATTATGCTGAATAAATAAAATTAAATTGAGGTAATTTGGTAAATTGACTTTATGTTTTATACTCATCCAAATTTACTTTTATTTTATATTTCATTTTTTTTTCTCAACTTTTTACAATATAACTTTATTAATTCAAACATCATGTTATTTAAATTTTTAAGTTCTTGATATTTTAACATATAATTTAATATTTGATTTCTCTAGGTCAATGCTGATAAATTAAAATCGATGAAATTAATGAATTGTAATATTTTTTATTTATGGGATTGGTTTGATTTGTCTAAAAGACCATGTAGTAAATATATGATTCTATTTGAAAGAGATAGTGAGGTAAAAGACAATTAAATAGGCGAAGATTGATTTAATTTAGAATGGACATCATCTACTTCAAATGAAAATAGTTTTAATTTAAACATTTTGATGTTGTTGCTCATTATTATGGTGTTTTTGTAATGTTAATGTTTTCATTTTTTTTAAATGAACCAAATGATGTTTAAAATTTATTAAACTACATTGATGATGATAACTAAAAAGTTTATAATTATTGTTATTATGATATGTTATTGATACTTCCATTTTTGTTTTTATAATTAATATTGATTAATTAATAAATTAATAATGAATAAATATCAATTTACCTATAGGGTAAAAAGCATTCAATTTTTCAACATTAAAACTTTTTAAAAAAAGACTTCAATTCTAGAATTTACTCTTCTTTGAAATGATACTAATTATTTATTAAATTTTATGGTACTCTTTTGTATTTTATTTATTATTTAATTATTTAACTATTAATTTATTTTTAAAATTAATTTATATATTCAATTTATGATAAGGTATATTTAATTAAATTATTATTTCTTTTTAGTAATAGCCAACAAATTATTTTTCAATATCACCCCATGCATTGGTAAAAACGACTAGTATTCTTATATTTTAGACAATTTATGCTTTCAACTCATGAAAAAGTTCCATCCCCAGGCCTGTCTAATAGAGTCTTTGAGTACTTTATATTATAGTAGTGTCGACTGAAACTGCTGATATAATCAAAATTAAAGCTCGAGAAGTGGAGAATATTATGACCCACGCTGATTCTGTCTCATATATGTAACTTGATCCATAAATAGAGTGGAAGCAATGATTTTGCTCACAGTCATATCCATTGGCCAATCCTATAATTAAGCATAACTCATGGGTGCTGCTCCCTCTGCTTGCAAGAGATTTTCTTTGTCCTCATTTCAGCTTCTCTCCTTTTCTAGTTCTGTTTTTTTTTTTCATTATTTTAGAATGAATTGGTTTTTCCATATCAAAATGTCTTTATCACAAAGATACATCACATGTTCACAATGATACCTATGGAATATAAAGTGTTTTGTTGTATGAAAAGTGCTTCAAGAGTTCCCATTAAACTTACTAATTAACCGGAAGTCTACAATCATCGATTGAAGAAAGGAGGCAAACGCGTGTTTATATAGAAGAGAAAAATATGTAGCGGTTTTAAAGGCAAATATAGAAACCCCTCATTGTGAGCATAATTTGTTAACTGATAGAGAATGGTAAACACTAAGAACACGATTGATACTTAGGATAAGACATGATTATATTAATTAATACTATAAAGCTCATTTTTATCACATGTTTAATGTTATATATAATAGTATAATATTATATGGTCAGACTATTTTTATCGTATAACTACAAAATCATGGATGGATGTAGGTTAGTGGGGTAGGGCATAGGCCCTTATAACAATTTTGAATTTCTGTTAATAATTAAATAAATATTTATATTTTTGCCCTCAACTAGTTTATTGAATTTGACCCAATGTTGATTCTAAATGAGACAAAATAACAAAATATAATACAAGTCACTTGTTTTTACGCTAATATATAATTCTTGACCCCATTGTTAAAATTTTCTACATTCATCATTGTATACAATTAAGTTATCAGGTCTCAAAAGATCTAATAACATTTGAAAGTATTATTTTTACTAGCCAATACAAAAATAACTCTAGTTTACTCTTCCACATCAACGGTCGCCGCCACCCCTTGTTGCCATCGATCACCCCGCGCCCAAACATAACTCGCCCACACGTCTACCATCAATCATGTGGTGCACCAAACAATGGATGTGATAAAAAGTTATACAATGGATTCATTGTACAATACAATGAGATCTTATATTGTAATGTCTAATACTATCAGTCTTATCTTATACGATTGTCATGACCCAACTTGGAGCGTGATCGGCACACGAGGAATCTCATCCCACGTAAGCCTTGTGACCTCTAAGCTTCTTATATCCATAACTTAATTCATAAAAATCCATTTTCAAACATAATTTTATATCTAACATAAATCAATTTCTTTTTGAAGTCTAAATCATCATAATTAATTTCATAATCAAACTTTGAATCTACGGTCATAATACAACATATACTGAATTACTCTCTATAGATTTAAAAACCATGAAAGCTATGATTATGCAAATACAATATAATCTAATTCATGGTAAAACAAAATGTAACACATCTATATGGTCTGGGACCTTGCCCAAAATGACACTTGGAGCACTCTAGGGACAACAAAAGGCACTTCACTCCAAAGTGAAGCTCACCAACTGATACCTCTATTGCTAGAGAGGAGACGACTGGAAAAGACTCGTAACCGCTACTATACCTATAATGGGAGAAAATAGAGGGGTGAGTTTCATCTAAAACTTAGTGAGTGAATTCTCACCTGTACCCTCTTCATGGGACAAAAATAATAAAAACATGATGATAATAATACTAATGAAAATAATAAATAAACTTTAAAGCATCCTTCATATCTGCATGAATACATAAATATAATAACTGAAAGATGGTACTCAGTCCCTGACGGACTAGAGCATCCTGAAATCATACTAGCCCCTGTCGGACAAACTGGGCACTTAACTAGGTCCCGTTTCCTGAGATTGCCACCATGGCTACTTACTAGGTTTGCCTCCATGGCTGCTTACTCCGTTCATCATACATAACTTAACTGAAAATAAATCAAAACAACAATGCTGAAAGATGGGTACTCTATCCTTAGCGAAGCAGAGCCCCAAATGCTGAAGGATGAGTACTCTGTCCCTAGCGAAGTAGAGCCCCATAAATGCAAAAGGATGGGTACTCCCTCCTTAGCGAAGAGAGCCCCATAAATGTGGAAGGATGGGTACTCCTTGCAAAGCAGAGCTAATTCGCAGGGCCCCATAGTATTCGCCAGCAGGCCCCATAAATACTGAAGACCATAAATGCTGAAGGATGAGTACTCTGTCCCTAGTAAAGAGAGCCACATAAATGCGGAAGGATGGGTACTATGTCCCCAGCAAAGTAGAGCCCCATAAATGCAGAAGGATGGGTACTCTATCCTAGGTGAAGCAGAGTCCCATTTCGCTAGGGCCCCATAAATGAAAGGATGGATATTCTATCCTTAGCGAAGCAAAGCCTTATAAATGCTACAAGACCATAAATGCTAAAGGATGGGTACTCTGCCCTGGTAAAGCAAAGCCCATAAATGCTGAAGGATGGTTACTCTGTCCTTCGTGAAGCAGAGCCCTAAATTCTAAAAGATGGGTACTCTATCCTTGGCAAAGAGAGCCCTATAAATACTTAGTACATGAGTTTTGGATTTATGCAACTCTAACAATCTGACTTTAGCATAACCGTTGCTATGAAATCATGCCCAAGGGATCACCCACTTGTAGGCATTTCAATCTCAAGCCCACGGAATATGTATCTAGGTTGCTATGAATCATTCTGAATTCCATACTTCTTTGTACCATATGCTAAAGTTCTAAGTTCAAAACTTAAACCAACATATTTTTTCATATACTTGATAAATATAAAATTATAGTTTAATACACGGGTTCACAATCATAAAACTTAAAAATCATATAACATATTTATTTATAAAGCTGAGTCATACTCTTGTTTCACATTACTTTAACATGTATAAATATTTTAACTGGATATTCTAAAACATAACTTGAAATCTTGAAACCCGAAACATAGTAATATTGAGAAACTAAAAAAAAACATATTCAGTAAAATAGCCATCTTGTTACAATACATATTATCTTAATAAAACCTTTCTCAAACATGTAAAACATTTCCTATAATACACAACACAGTAATCATGGTCCCATGAATTCTGAAAATATGGTTTCATGCTCTTTGAAAACCAAAATTTTATCAACTTAACAAAATCATCACCAACCTCTAATCATTTCTAAGTTAGTCGCAAATAATACATTTAATCATAACTGAAACCCATGATTTTGAACTTGACATAATTAACATTTATCTAAAATATCTTTGAAATATGCTATAACATTGTACATTATGCCACAATATGAGGAAAATAACTTTAGTGACCAAAATAAAGGTAATAGGATTGAACCTACTCACTTGGAGGGATGGAACGTGAGGGAACAACTTTGGTAGAGCTTGAGAAGGAGGGATGACACCAATATCTGCCATTTTATCCATAAGACTCTAGATTAATCTCTAATATTCTCTAAATAGCTCTAATATAACTCTAACAATATTGGGGAGCACCTCCACTTAACAACAATGAGAGAAAAAACAATACCCATACCAAGAACATGGAAAAATGGGAAGAACGGAGACAAAATCTATCAATATAAATATACCTTGATGATTTAGGGAAGCTAGACTTGAGTAGAATTGAGAGAAGAAGAAATAAATGTGTTTGGGAGAGGGGTTGGGGTTTCTGAACCGAAAAATGAGGGAGGAAGGAGTGGGGAAGGGTTTTATAAGATGGAGGAGGTAGCAAGTGGAACGACACCGTTTTATATTATTCACACTCCAAGGGAACCGCTATAGTAGTCAAGCCACGTATTGCGCCCCTTGACTGTGAACTTATGACCGTTATAGCAGTCCCAGATCACTGAAAACGTGAAACCATCCTCCTGACCGTTATAACGATCCTGACGCTATAACGTGACAGCAACCCCAACTTCAGCATCTCTTCTGTCATATGGTATCTGGTTGTCTAATACTTACTTCACTTATTCACATTTCTTAATTTTAAGTTAATTAACTTTAAAATATAAATGTAAATAAGGAAATACCTCCCCATTTGGATTCAAATAAAATATCAAAAAAATCAAAATCCTAACCATTCAAAATCCAAATTTTGGGTTTTAGTTCAAATCTGGAAGTTTTCAAGATTTTCTAAACTTGGAGGCTCAAAACGAAACATTTAAAGGTTTCATAAAATTCATTAAAAATCACTCTTCAATTCATTTTCCCTTTAGAAACAATTACCGGGACTTTTGATCCCAATAATGTGACTCTAACATATAGCCCTCCAAGGAGGCGTAGGATCCAGACTTAGTGAAATTCAGGACCAGGCGTGGGTCCAGGAGGACCCTGAGGCTGACAGAACTTGTCTCCTAAGACGTGTACACTCGATATTACAATATTCCCCTTAAAAAATTTGGTCTCCAAATCTGAAATTGCGTAACTAGAAAATCCACAAGATGAAAAGCTTAACCCACATGGGGTTTCAAGAATGGGCCTGAATGCCCTGAATACTGATATGATACTCTAACTATACTAGCATATATTGGGAGACAGTGTTTTTTTGAAGGCCACTGCTCCATCATTCTAGCTAAGGATGCCACTTTGTCACTTTGTCACATTCGGCGGCTCCACCTCCAAGGGCAGCCCTTTCCCATCGAGGTGACAACGTCTCGATCATGACACTTACACTAGGTAGCTCCACCTCTGAGGGTAGCCCTTTCCCAGTGCAAGTCCTAGGGGAAGAACTACGCTCCTGCCTCGTGTACACACAAGCTCTTGAGGATAGGGGTTAAAACGTCACTTTCATCCTTGCTCTAATTCTCTGTCTCATGTTTGACATTAGCTAATACTATAGCAACCTAAGTTTCAGTTCCTAACTTTCTCACTCTTCAAGCCTGTAATGCATAGAAATCAAATTAATCTATCCGTTCACATAGGGATAGCAAAAACAAACATGGCACTCATATGCCTAATTCTTAACTATCACATACATCACACAAATCAACCAAAGACAACATGACTTGCTCTAAGATATTTGAAACACCTTATCATGATAACATGCATTCAAGACATTCAATCATGCTCATGCAATTGAGGCAAACAACATGCTTCTTATTACTCTACCAAGCTCGTTAATCTCTTATCATTGTGTTGCCATGCTACTACTTAACATGATAAATTCCATTCAAGTCTCTTTTATCTAACTTACATGCATGGGTTAGGGAAAAAAGCATGCATTTACACATGTGAGCTCCTCAACTTCATATGAAATATCTATGTTCATGATATGAAACTATCCTTTTTAAGTTACTCTAATCATGCAAACACTTGAGATCCTATTTCATGTTACACAACTTTTCAAAAATATATCACCATGAATCAAGCTATTTGCTGAGGCATAAAACAAATTGTCTAAGAAATTTGTACTCAAATATCTTAAATCTCATTCAAGTAAAACATGTTTTCACATTCTCTCCTTCAATAATGCAAACTAATTATGGTAAAGCAAGGTTAACAAAACTTCTTTGAGCAAAAGAAAATCATTTCCTCTAGAATTTGCAAAACTTTGGCCAAGAGCCTCAAGTATTTATAAAACTCCTTTCAAAGGTACTAACATAGTTTTCAAATCACATACCAAACTCATAAAATGCAACAATCAAAAAATCATTTAGAGAAACTTGATAGAAGTAAGCATGATCTCTGGATGTTATGGGGTACCTAGGAAATCATTCCATTCATCATTCCAAAAGGCATGTTAGAATGAGCATGCACATGCGTGAAACCACATGCCTAACAAACATAAACACATAATTCATTCACCCAAGTCATTATGCTGACAAAACATGCTAGATTCTCATAGGGACATGTAAAAACCATGCAGCAGGGTTCAAAATGTCATACAATCCTATTACTTTTTCTTTTAAGTTCTAATTTATCTTGACAAAATCAATTACTCATGCCTTGATCAAAACTTCTAATTACTTATTCATGCTGACTCTAATCATAGCAAGGTTACAGCTCGCAACATTTTTACATCATGCTTATAATCGTGAAAAGAAATAAGAGATGGCTAAAACATTCTAGTGCAATCCACACACATAACCACTCACCATGAATGCTTGAAATTGGCCTACTAACTCATATTATGTTATCATCATGTAGGGCACAAGTTCCAACACAATTTATGCAATAATACATTTTTAGAAACATGACATACAAGATATTCATGGCATACAAGATTACTTTAAACAATTTAATACATCATTCACAAAGCATCAATCCTACAACATGTCTATATGCATGATTTGTGCATTCATTGGATCCTACCCTTTAACTTTAGGTCATTCTCATATGAACTCTCTTCTTCTGGGGTCTTCCACATGCCTGCAGATTAGGTGTGGCCAACCAGCCCATACTAAGCTTTACTATTCTTCGGCTGCTACCTTGACCTCTTTGTTGTGCCATAGTAGGACACGTTGGGAGGGCACTAAGAGGGGTGGCCCTGGCCAATAGTACCCGTTGACCTCGTCTAAGCTAATCATTCCTATTCGTGCTCCCTTCAATGCACATGCTTAAACGTGCTTACTAACTATCTCTTGACAAGTTTGAAGTAGCCCGCTTGAGGTGCCATATGCAACTGGTACAAATGATGTGGTGATACTGTGGTGGCGATAGTGACGTCACCTAACAAATGTCATACTTAACCAAAAGGACGAGGAAAGGCATAAGATTGGATCAAGAGCTCCAAGAAATAACAAAGACTCTAAACCTAGACATAATGACTTTCTTATAGGCCTTAAATAACATTATGTTACGCAAATGGCTGGATTTCATTTACATAAATGCCATGCTACTTGTGGAAACTTGCTCCAGGACCAGGGAAACCTATTGCTCTGATACTAACTTTGTCATGACCCGAGTTGGGAATGTGACTTACACGTGAGGAATCCCATCCCACGTAAGCCTTGTGACCTCTGAGCTTCTCTATATACAAAACATAATTCATAAAAATCCATTTTTAAACATAATTTTATATCTAACATAAATCTATTTCTCTTTGAAGTCTAAATAATCATACTTAGTTTCATAATCAAACTTTGAATCTACGGTCATAATACAACATATCCTGAATTACTCTTTGTATAGATTTAAAAACTATGGAAGCTATGATTATACAAATACAATATAATCTAATTCATGGTAAAACAAAATATAACACATCTATATGGTCTAGACCTACCTGAAATGACATTAGAGCACTCTAAAAACAACAAAAAGGTACTTCGCTCCAAAGTGAAGCTCACCAACTAATACCTCTACCGGGAGGAGACGACTAGGAAAAGACTCGTAACCACTACTATACTTGTAATGGGAGAAAGGAGAGGTGTGAGTTTCATCTAAAACTTAGTGAGTGAATTCTCACCTATACCCTTTTCATGGGACAATAACAATAAAAACATGATGATAATAATACTAATGAAAATAATAAACAAACTCTAAAACATCCTTCATATCTGCATGAATACATAAATATAATAACTTCAAGATGGTACTCAATCCCCGGTGGACTAGAGCATCTGCGAAAGCCATACTAGCCCCTGCGAACAAAATGTGGGCACCTAACTAGGTCCCTATCCTGGGATTGCCACCATGGCTACTTGGGTTTGCCTACATGGCCGTTTACTATTGTTCATTATACATAACTTAATTGAAAATAAATAAAAGTAACAATGTTGAAAATGGGTACTATCCCTGGTGAAGCAGAGCCCCATAAATGCAAAAGATGGTACTCGTTCCTGGCGAAGTAAGTCCCATTTCATAGGGCCCCATAAATGTGGAAGGATGGGTACTCCTCCCAAAGTAGAGCCCTAAATGCTGAAAGATGGGTACTCCGTCCTTGCGAAGTAGAGCCCATAAATGCTTAGTACACTAAGAGTTCTGAATTCATGCAACTCTAATAATCTGACTTTAGCATAACCGTTGCTATGAAATCATGCCCAAGGGATCACCCACTTGTAGGGTATTTGGATCTCAGCCCAGAGTACGTGTGGCAATTACTATGAATCATTCTGAATTTCATACTTCTTTATACCATATGCTAAAGTTCTAAGTTTAAAACTTAAACTAACATATCTTTTCATATACTTGATAAATATAAAATCATAGTTTAATACACTGGGTTCACAATCATAAAACTTAGAAATCATATAACATATTTATTCTAAAGCTGAGTCATACTCTTGTTTCATTTCTCTAACATGTATAAATATTTTAACTAGATATTCTAAAACAACTTGAAATCTTAAAACTTGAATACATAGTGATATCAAGAAACTCAAAAAAAAAAAAAATTCAGTAAAATAGTCATCTTGCTACAATACATATTTTCTTAATAAAACCTTTCTCAAACATGTAAAACATTTCCTATAACACACAACACAGGAATTGTGGTCCCATGAATTATGAAAATATGGTTTCATGCTCTTTGAAAACCAAATTTTTATCAACTTAACAAAATCATCACTAACCTCTAATCCTTTCTAAATTAGTCTCAAATAATACATTTTATCATAACTTGAAACCCATGATTTCATAAACTTGACATAATTAACATTTATGTAAAATCTCTTTGAAATATGCTCTAACATTATACATTATGCCACAATATGAGGAAAATAACTCTAGTGACCAAAATTAAGGTAACATGATTGAACCCACTCACCCTGAGGGGTGGAATGAAAGGAACAACTTGGTAGAGCTCTGAAAGGAGGGATGACACCAATGTTCTGTCATTTTATCCATAAGACTCTACATTAATCTCTAATATTCTCTGAATAGCTCTAATATAACTCTAACAATATTAGGGGAGCATCCCTACTTAACAACAATGAGAGAAAAAATAATACCCATACTAAGAACATGGAAGAATAGAAAGAACGGGAGACAAAATCTATCAACATAAACATACCTTGATGATTTAGGGAAGCTAGACTTGAGTGGAATTGAGAGAAGAAGAAAGAAATGTGTTTGGGAAAGGGGTTGGGATTTGAGTCCAGAAAATGAGCGAGGAAGGAGTGGGGAAGGGTTTTATAAGATGGGGAGGTATCAACAAGTGGAACAACAC